>LQRL01148743.1:7160-18340 GCA_001703475.1 Hydroides elegans | reverse complement strand
GAAGTACATATTTTTATAGGGCTTGTTTTGATAGAATGGACACTGATGATTAACTTTCAAAATAAACTGTATCGACATTTCATCGATCCGTAAACAGAGTCAGAAGGCTCGACTCAATAGTTACGGCGATTATTTAGCTTCATTAACTGATATTTAATTGATGATTTTTTTAAACATACGCTGGTCGTCCATACGATGGGTTCGCTCGCAAATCGGCCTTTTTTTTTACAATCACCTTTTCATAATTACGACAAAATATATTTATTAGATTTGTAAATGATTGATTTGTTTATTTGCCACAGACGCTTGACGGTCACCGCCTTCGCGACCTCAACATACAATGGGTTCGCTCGCAAATCGGTATTGTGACGCAGGATCCCATCTTGTTCGGTGTCACGATGCGAGAAAACGTCGCTTACGAACACATCATTTTGTTAATTGATTTTTATTTGATTGATTGATTTTTCAATAGACGCTGGACGGTCACCGGCTTCGCGACCTCAATATCCAATGGGTTCGCTCGCAAATCGGGATTGTGACGCAGGATCCCATCTTGTTCGGCGTCACGATGCGAGAAAACATCGCGTACGGCGATAACTCGCGAGAAGTACCGATGGACGAAGTAATTGCGGCTGCGAAGGGCGCTAATATACACAACTTCATTATGACACTGCCGCTCGTGAGTATAAAATATATACAAAAATGTGTCGTTTCAAAACTAGAACAGTGATTTCATGATAACCAAGATTCCCTCTAGGTAAGATCGAATGAGTGGCAAAGATATCTAATATATTTATTTATATGTGTAGTTATAAATACGGTTCGTGATTCTCTAACTTTAGGCTACATGAGTAACGAAGCTGTTTTGTTTTATTTCTTCGCAAAAAAAAACATTAATATTTGTTTTTTTCGAAAATTTTCCTGGATTTGATTCGATTTAATCTATGTATATATAGATTTGTCGTTGAAACACATTTAATCCATTTGTCTTTTTCCATAGGGCTACGAGACAAACGTTGGTGCCAAGGGCGCACAGTTGAGCGGAGGACAGAAGCAGCGTGTATCGATCGCAAGAGCTCTAGTCAGGAATCCCAAGATCCTCATTTTGGATGATGCCACATCAGCACTCGACAGCGAATCAGAAAAGGTAAAAACAAAAAGCTGATCAAGCCGTTGGGATATGTAGGCATAGGATAAATGAGGCTATGGCCATTTTTATGATGTGGGGGAGGGGGCAGTTAGGTCGTATGAAATAAAGGTTTTGTTATGATTTTTAAAAGTATAAATTTAGATGACGGTATACAGCTGTATCTGTCTCTGTCCTCTCTAGTTAATCAGATAATATAAGTAAGTCTAACGGAGGGGTAAAGTACATGTATAGAACGATCAATCTATGTAAATATATTTTTACAGGTTGTCCAAGAAGCCCTTAAGAAAGCCCAGTCCGGTCGTACTTCCCTAGTGGTCGCCCACCGTCTCTCCAATATTGAGGACCCCCATCAGATCTAAAACCAACATCTTTCCTTTTACACCTATCCATTGGTCTAAATATATTTATATATCTACCTCTATTTATCTCTTTTTTACAGGTTGTCCAAGAAGCCCTCAAGAAAGCCCAATCCGGTCGCACCTCCCTTGTGGTCGCCCATCGTCTGTCAACCATTAAGGACGCCCATCAGATCTGCTACATGGAAGATGGCAGAATTGTGGAGGCGGGAACACATCAGGAATTGATGGACTTGAAGGGACATTATTATAAACTTCAGCAGGTCTTCCTCGGAAACAGGGAAGATGAGTAGGCAGTATGTTGTATATTGGTTTTAATAGATGTTTCCTGCTGGTTTTTTTAATGAGGAAGGGGGTGTGGGGTGTGGGGTGCGTGAAGTAGTAAAAAAGCTATAAACTACAGCAAGGTGGAGGAGTATACATTATTTATGCTCATTATGTGGAAGACTATTAAGGGTGGAATATGTGGTATTCAAATAAACTATGAAGAGCTCCTCACGAGATGTTCCCATAAGGGTGATCGCTAACTGCTCCAGGATGGCCAGGCAGGGAAGTTAATCACTTTGATTAAATCGTTATGAGTTCACTTGATGTAAATAATATTAAGAATTATGTGGTAAATCCGTTGATATACCTCTTTTTTCCTTGTGTTTGTACATGTATATGTTTCATATGTCGATTAGTGAACAATTTATTAATATCTAAATACTTAGTTGAACTATATCTTTGTTACTCATAAACGTTTTCAAAATTTGAACTTATAAGTTGGGTTTGCGTGTACATTTTTTTAGTCAAAAGTAATGTATATGAGAATATGGCCCGTTGATAGGGGATTTGAATATATCTGTAGTTTAGAAAGCTTCATACATATGGCTCTATACTTAGCATTTTCTGGAACTCAGGTTGTTAAACATTCCACGCAATTCTTGTCATGGTATCTTGTCATGACCCTTCAATATTTGTTGACATTTTTTATAGGTTCTCGTTTAGACTTTCGGATAAATTGGTAGCTGGCGCTCCAAATTGTTATTTTCCTTTTTAGCTATATGTAAACATTCCAGTTGAAACAAAAACTACCTTCAATCCCACGTATGTAAGTTGTTACATATAATTTTAATGTGATATCATTTTGTGTGATTGATATGGCCAGTGAGATGTAAAGATGCTATTCTTACCATATTTGATTATCCTTTATAATTTTGTATTATGTGTATAAAGTGACGTCTATGTTGTGTATATTGTATTAAATGTTATTTTTTTACTTACTTGTGATTCAATTATGTTTTGTTGATATTGAACAAGATAAACCAGCTTTATTTTGTTGATCAAATCTATTACATGGGATCAAATATGTATGTACATGTATATGTCCTAATTCATTCTATAAGTGACTTTAAGGTATGTTATGTTATATATTTATATGTTAGCTATGTTTTACTTGTGGTATCAACATTATTGGAAGAATGTTATATTGATAGTAAATAATAAAATGAATACAAATTATATCTTGTTTTATTTCATTCACATCACATATGATTTCGTTGATTATTTTTCGTTATTTAACCATTAACATAAAATTAAACACATAAATGTTTGCTAAAAAAACATAAATTAAAAAAGAATCAATGAAATAAAGGAGAATCGGTCTAAAAGGCATCCGAAAGTATTCATGAAGAAGCAACATTATGCACCTTTAACTGATTTCAATAGACTTTTGGTGGACGAAAAAGGTGTTTTAACCAAAATAGATATTGGATAAACACAAAAAATATTTATTCGTTAAATATATATTTCACATGATTTTGAAGCAATATAATCCTTGAATACATTTTAACAATGAAAGATGTAGTAAAATAGATAGAAAATGAGTTGTATACAGAAGCAACAAGAATAGCTCATACATTTAAACAACAAAAACAAATCACAAATTTATCACATTAAACCGAACGGATGAGCCATTTCGCACCATAACAATAATTTATTATTTATAAGGGCTCAGTACATGGAGTAAGAGGTTTTTCTTGTTTGTTTAACTGTTTTCTGCACAATACTGTTAAATTTGTTGTGCAAGCTTCGTTTCTATAAAAAAAAATAACAGTGTCAAAACCGAGGGACTATTCCGTCTTTAAAACGCACCCTTAATATACACGTACTACAAAAATGATATTGATATATATTTGGACGGATATGTTCATGGCATTCTATAGTTTCTATTTACATAAGCTTTATGGAAGCAACTATGCAAATATTCATATTATGATTTGATTTAAAGCTTACATGTCTATCAGGCAACCGTGTATGAATTCCTTGTATGTCGGTTCCAATATCTTTCAGAATTACATATGCATTACTGCTCCCACCCTTTCACACTAAATGCACATATCCATTAAGGCTCTCATGTTCTGCAGGTTGTACATGTCCATTGCTAACACGTTCTCCATTCCTATTAGGCTTAGCCATATGAGTCTCTTTCTTCTCACCCCCTGAGCAACATCCATTATATACAGATCCGGTGTCCATATTTGCTTCCGGTAAAGCAGTCATTTTATCCTGATGTCCCGTCTTTTGACCAGATTTTGTCTCAGATATCCGACTCGCCATGTCAATATGTCTTGTTTCTATACGTTCATTGGTTGGGGATGAGCCGGGGTTAGACATTGGAGAAGAGTCAATATTTGTGTCGTTTACTGCTTTTTGTGATTCGTTGATTAAGGTCACATCATGATTTGGCTCAGAATGTATCGATGCATCATTGGCATTCATGGAACTATATGTTTCGTTCTCGATGTAAGTCATATTGGAATTATCGACATGATTTTGCGAAGCCTTCGAGGTTTCTGATATGATATAATCTTGGTAAGGATTGTCTAGTGACGTTTTGTCGCTTTTGATATTAGAGCAATGACTATAAGATTCCAACTCAGATTTGTCCTTAGTTATTGCAACTTCACTTTGAATCTTATCCATGTTCATTACAACCTGATCTTGAATCGTATCCATGTTCATTACAGTCTTATCCTGATTCATACCCATGTTCATTACAACCTCATTATCCTGAATAGTATTCAAAATCCCTTCACCTTCAACCAATTCATAATCCGGCGTCAAACATCGTACATCACTTGGCGTATTTGTATTTGACATAAAGTAGTCCATATTCGTATTCATATCCCTACCACCAATGACACTATTTTTTCCATGTCCATTCGACAGTATATCCTCTTCCGTTTTAGGCGATTCCGTAGGCCCACGAGAGCAAGTCGAACTATCACTGACTCTATTTCTAAAAGGCGGTGGTGTCGACATTGAAAACCCGTTTTCATGTATTTTAGTCGATGACAAGTTGGTAAGGGATCTACTTTTCATCATTGTGGTCATTTTCAGTAGGGACCGTTTGAGACGACCCCTACATGAGCTAAAGCATCGCCTTGGGAACGGATTCATAACGTCCTTGTTTCCATGTTTGCCATGTTCACAGAATACGTTCCCATTTGAAATGGCGTATATACTTCCGTTGCGTATGCGGGAAAGTGAGTTGAGATGCATGCTACAAGGCGAAACACTACAAGCACGGCGTGGAAATGAGTTATTTAGAGTATTGTTGCTGTCACATGACGAGGGGCGATATTCACCTGAAGAGGGGCGATATTTGTCACTTCCATTTAGTGACACCAAGCTACCTCGACCCAAAGACACTAAACTGCCATTTCGTTGTTGCGGCGATATAGTCCACGAAGCGCTATCCATACCATGATGCGCGTGGTAGTCTACAGTAATTACGTGAACGTGCGAGGCACATGGTCGGCAGCCATTTTGTTGGCTGCCATTTTGTTTTTGCGAAGCTGAGTTTTGTCCTTTGTTATGCTCGCAGAATTCACTACATAAGGAGAGACTATCGTCATTATCGGGTGCACTTTGCGAAACATAGTCACTTGTTCCGATGCCACTGTCGTCTGCATGTCTGTAGCGTTCCGTTTTGTCATTATTGCTCCAACCATTCGTAGTAGAATAATCCTCGCTTAATATATCCGCCGTTTGAAGCACCGTATTAGCGATCCCGTTCGCATTCACGTATCCGTTACAATATTTCCTGCCACCGTTCGATATCCGTTTATTCAACCTTGACCCACGACATTGTATCCCATTATCAACTCCATCCTCCTCATCCCGAAATGACATATTATCGATTCCGCCCATATTGTGAGGTGTTGCCTTATTAGGCGGAGGTTCGTATGCAAATTTATTCCAGAACACGCAGGATATGTTAATGAGGTCAATGAACGCACCAATGGCAAGGACGATGGGACCGGAAACACGTGCGCTGTCGTAAGCGATGGCCTTGACATAGGTCATCAAGGTCAAGATGGCACCAATCAGTGTGAAGATGATGCCTGTTAAACGGAAATTAAATTATGATACAGTAAGTTTATATGTATCAGTTATCAGTTACACCTTTTGGATTTCGTATGGCAAACACCATACGAAAAACAATCAACTATAGCCATTAATGACTGTAAATGTGGCATTGAATATTCGTCACGACTCAATTGTAACCGGGAAATTATAAGCTAATGACATTGCAATTTTTTCGCCAATCTCAAAGCAACATACATGTACTTACACAATACTTCAATTATATATATTTTATATAAAAGTCATACCCAATGCAATAAACAGTCGCCGGCAGATGGCCGGTGAGGAGTCGTAGTCGTCACTCTCGGCGAGCGATGATTGGCGAGACGGACCAACGTGTTCACTCACTTCCGGTGACACATTCGACGTTCGCAGCGGCGGGCCACGTGGGCGAACGGGACTGGCGATCTGCAATAAATTATGATAAGCAATAATACAATTTAGACATAGTACCGAAGGGTCCTTACTAAATGTAAAGGGAAGGGAGTATAAATAGGGTGAGAGTCCAAGGCTAGCTCAATTATTTGGATAAGTAGAAAGCGTCGTAGTCGTCACATTCGGCGAGCGATGATTGGCGAGAGGGACCCACGTGCTCACTCACTTCCGGTGACACATTCGATGTTTGCAGCTGCGGACCACGCGGGCGAATAGGACTGGCACTTATACAACAATAATTAAGAAAAATAATAATGAAATAATTATAAGAGAGAAGTAATATCGGAGGGCCCATATGAAATGTGTTATTTACCAAAGGGAAGGGAATAAAGTAATGAGTATGGGAGTTATCTGTTAATGAGCTCTAGATTATGGTTTCTTAAACTGGCATGAAATTATTTATTCAAGTGACAGCGAAATAGTAATTGGGGTGAAAAAGTAGTTTTTCACCTGCAATTGAGGTGAAGAAAAAATTTTTTTTCTTCACCGACAATACATCTGGTAATCGCTGAACATTTGACAATATATATTTTACAATTCTACAGTAAACAGCATTGATAGCGTTGGTTACTTTGTTTATTGTCGCGACAATAATTAAGACGAGGAGTCAAATAAGTGAATTGCGTTCACACTTACTTTGATTTCTTCGCTGTGTTTCCTATGGCTTCGCACATAGCGCGACATGGTTGCTTAGTGATTGAAGCCGCATCTTCATTATACCTCGAAACAATATATCTGAAAACAAAATTGAGTAATAGGCTGTTTAATTGATATAATAACTTAACGATAACTACACTGTGTTAAAATAGATTATTTTATATCAATAGATCACGTAATCAAATTGTCACTTTGTCCACTAAGAACAAATATGCGTCAGGTAAAATGCTATTTGGCACGTAGTCTACTGCTACGGATGCAGGTTTATTTCGCGTTTTACGGCACTTTATCTTGGGTATACCTGTATCTGTATATTTTGAGTAAATCGAATTATTGTTTAAAAACAGGTCCGAATTCACATAGTGCAAATTGCATATTCGTCACTAATTAGTGGTGATAAGACTTATAAGGGTGATAAAAATGGAATATCACTTTCCACAATTGTATTCCATAGAGTCTATAAATGCAGCAGGTTTTCGACAATATGAGTGAAGGTTCAGAATCAACGAAAAAACGGATTGAAAACATACATTCTGATACGTTGTAACCTATATATTTATAAACTCATTCCATATAACATGATACATGTTCCTGTCAATATCAATAGTCTATGCGCCTAAAACAATGGGAATGTGACCTTGAGTAGCTGTAATCAAATACTATTGACGCATCGAGGGTTGACAGGAAAAGCCCTCTGCTTAGCAATCAATTTGCCGATTGTTTTTGCTAGCAGAAAAAGTTACATATTTCACCAATGTATCGCATTGACCGATCCTGAGACTAGTGTTAGTAAACGGTCAGTGCCTATGTTATGCGGGTTGGGTAACTATTTTTGTAATAAGATCGGTTCAGTATAATTCTATGAGCATGATTTGATTAAAATACGAAGTTATAAGGTTCGGTTGATATTTACACAAACACAAACTAAAACTATTAAAGAATGTTAATAATAATGTCTAAACTTTATAACGTTTGATTATCAATGATGGTTTGGTTGCATTTTAACAAATGGTTGATACTATATCTCATTATATTCTCCGCAATCGGACTTTTATTATGGCGAAAGAACATGCATTTCGGCGCGTACAGCTTTTCTCGGGAGAAACAAATATTTAAACCATGAAATACCATTATCTTGATTACTAGATATAAAACTTATTGTGATATGATACTCAGCGATAGTTACTGTATACATGTAATATCATTTATCCCGCGAATGATAAATTTTGTTTTCTGCTTATTTTTTGTTGAAATATAAAATAATTCTATAAAACACTTACTTGATTTTTATTTTGTGAATTCTTAAATCATTTGAAACTGTGTTCATTTGGAAACGTTTTTTTTATCGGTTATATATCCGTCTTTTTGATAAAATAACTTAAGTTCTCAATAATATCCATTCGTGCTAGCAAGCAATTTTCACAATGCCATAGATTCTCTATCAGTTGAATCCGGTTAAAATATAGTATCCAACCATGGATCCATAGTTCTAGAAAAATCCTTTAATGGGTAAACAACCCTTCGTCCTCATTAAATCCATATTGATATAACAGCCCCTTCCTCTCATTTATTATATCGACTGCACATTTAACTATCCACATATATATGACAAATACTACATCATCATATTATCGTTCCAACAATGCATAAAGCTCTATAGAATGAATCTTCTATGTATAGTACCATGAGTAGATATATACAATGAAACGTCCATTTATTATTTCACTCACTGTATGTGGAACAGGTAAATCGTTATCACTCACTCTATGTTGATTCTATATTCATATATGTCTTCTTCTAAGGTTGCTGATTACCCTCTACCCATGTGCCAATATCCATAATTATGGACATAATTAGCGATTCATCATTGGCGATTCAGGCATATGACTCTCACTGTCATAAGAGGAGCAGGGACACATGTACATAGATGTATCTGCTGCAATGTTTCTGTTGTTGATATGCGCATGCAATAATATATGAAGTCAATAACATGGTTTTGCAATCGTCACTGGGTGGCAACCATGAATTTTTTTATTCTAAAATATTGGATCATGGCCTAGCGGTTATAAATGTATGTTCGAGAGAATATAATTGTAAGCTCGACGTTAGACATTTCTCTAGCACCTTATATTGGCGCGACGTAAAAGACCAAATCAAATATTTGCACGACATATTAATAATTGTGCAACAACGGCACCACATAGAAAATGCAGTTCGACATTGGTACAGCGTTGAAGACGCATTCAAATATCGACGCGACACTACAGTTCAACCATGGGACACTACAGTCCAACCATCGGACACTACAGTCCAACCATGGGACACTACAGTTCAACCATGGGACACTACAGTCCAACCATGGGACACTACAGTCCAACCATGGTACGACGGACATGATGCATAATCAGAAGGTAAACTTCTAACGTCAAACTACAATGTGAATCTAAATAGCAATGTTTCTATATGTTTTTATATTGAATGTTTCAATTTCCCAATATCCACTGAATTAGAAACCACCTACTATCATTATTTAGACGTTGATATTTATATAGAGTCACTTACCCTGATGACGTCATATAAAGAAATCCTTCGTATGTCATTCGGCAACAGGGGGAAACAAAAAAACCTTGAGATTCAGTGCCAGAGCCCTTCTCACTTTGCACCTGTGTTAGAGTTCTGCATTGCATCGGTGGCGTTTCCCTGTTTTCTGTAGAATTCTATGTCCCCGAAACGACGCAGCTCTTGATGCTGGATGATCAAACGAAATGATGTAAAGAGATATATGTCTTTTATATGTCATGATATGTCATTTTGTTTGATAAGTATGTATTTATCTTGAATTTATATGACTTTTGTAGCAGTCTGCAATATATTTTGTTATTTTAAGCCTTCAGTTGTTTTATTGAAGCCAGAAAATATACGGATACATCTCAATTTATTTATGGAACTGAATCAAATTACCCATATTTAGTCCCATATAAGCCAGTTGCGGCGGTCGCTGGAGTTAATAAAAGTGAGTTTACAACAGTTTTGAAAATAACATTTCGCTTATTTTTTGGGTTACTTCGAAGCACGATACTTATCGAGAAATCAGGTTAAGTAAACCTTTGGTAAATCAGTAGATTAAGTTTTCAATCAATAAAAAAACACATTTTCGTGCATGTCTAAGATAACCTGATGTCCGATTTCCACGCCTTAGCCTGGTAGCAATAGTGCACGCAAGCGTACTCCTCGATAAACAGAATGAACTATTTTACTCAATTTAAGGGTGATAAGGCGGCTAAAAGGACAGTTAAACAGCCACTCATAGCTCGTAACTCTATATTACAATGTTCATATCTATTTTATGCGCATTCATTAAAAAAATATTGTTTGCGCGAAACTGCGCCAATATCGAGCGTATTTTCAATGCATTTCGCGACATCGTATGTATGGGAAACGAGGACAGCAACGGCTTTTCGGTATAATTTTTCTATTCCGCGCACCCTTGAAGATAATATTGACAATGACAGTTTGCGTTTGAATGTCCCGGCTATGTAACCAGGTTAATATATCCCTTTCAAAATATATCGAATTTATTCGAGAATTACGGCTAGGCTATGGAGCGAATGGAATTCAAAGTGCAATTAACAAAGTAAAAAGCCTGTGAGCTATCTTAATATCATACCGCTTTTATTTTGTCACGTGAAAAAGACTGTTTTTGCAGTTAAGCGTCAAACACACGCTTTTCCGACATTTTACGATGTGTCCTGCGTCGCATGTCGCATAAAAAAATTATTATTTCTCACCGGGTTTGAGTAACGAAAATCTTGTACTATTTATAGAACATAGCGCTTTTCCTCTCCTTCCGAGACTCATTGAATGATGGTCAAAATCAATGTTTCTTAGCCCTTCGATAAAACGAACGAGATAATCGTCAAACGGATTCCAGATTTTTAGGTTTGCGAGACCATCTATAATTAACATAATTGAAACTAACCAACGTGTTTTAATTGGTTCCACTTTTTATACAATGAAAAAATATTAACCTAAAATGACCGGACACTTCTTTTGTTGTCGAGTATATATAACATTTTGACATAAAAAAACATACATGGTGAAATTAAAGTTTCGCTGAAAATTAAAGTTTCGCTGCGACATATGCATTGCAATTAGTAACTCTAGTACCA
>LQRL01148735.1:1715-12911 GCA_001703475.1 Hydroides elegans | reverse complement strand
AGGTTCACCTATAAGCCGTCCTCGCCTCTAAGAAACCTTCATATTTTAGCCGCAGATATTCATACATTTCATTTATTCCTATCTGTAAGATGCCCTTACCTATAAGTCACAGCGATTTAATAATTTCCAATTTAAATATAAAGTCGCTTATTCGCTACATTTCGTTGTGTTTTTTTTTTTAAACAAGCTTATTCATTCTAAAGTGACCTTTATGAGGGAATGTCACCACATCCTCTATTACGGAAGGCAGGGTTCGTCCTAGGGAGGCTCGGCGACGCGTTAAAAACGCGCACCCTCTATTTCGGTGCGTTTTTGGTGCCCAGAGTGCGTTTTATAGTGTTCAGTTTTAAATTCACATTTCACTCAAAACAAACACCTTTATACATAAACACTATAAACACAATAATCCAGCTACGAAATGGTAGGAAAGGTTTTAGATAATCCTTCAGTTTTTTAATTTATATGTATTATTGAGTCAGAAAAACTTGATTGAATAAGAAGAAAACAATGATAGAAGGCCTTTTTACATTATTTTTTTCGGGTATTAAAACAGGGATGTATTTGACACTAAACATATTTGCTCCCTTGGACACATTGCATTCAGAAAACTTCACCGATAGAAACCAGTGTGCCCAGGTGTACGTAACATGTAAATAATGATACATTATAACCCCAATTTGCCATTTACCTTGGCTCCGATTTACTTACTTATACCATTATTGAAATGCAAGCGCCGAAGGCGCGACCGATTTTTAAAGGATATCATATCCAAAATATGCATTTCTACCGTTATCCGGAAATATAGGCACATCCGGTACAAAAATGGTTTAATCATATTAAAAAAAATGAAAACGTAAACGCGTGTTCTAAATTTTCATGCGTTTTTTCTTTTGAACATCCGTTTTTCAAACGCGACCCTTTGATTTTCGTGCGTTTTTCAGTATTTTGATATGAAAAATAACGCAAAAACGCACCCTCGGACGAACCCTGGGAAGGTCAAAGTCCAAGGCTTGTTAGATCGAAGTGTTACTACAATTTCACTACTGTATGCATGTACGAACAAGAACGCTTCCAGTATTTGTAGTATTGAGTCAAATCCTTGCCCTTAAGTTTGTGAAAATTTACCTCAGCTATTAGCCGCGCTCATTTAGAGCCTACAAGCCGCTGGATGAATTTTTGTTCGCGAAATTCCCATGCAATGCGTGGTTTTTGCGGTAGTCCTATAGTTTGGTTCTTTCTTTCAACCTGTATCTATAGATTGTTTTAGTTGTTTAAGGCATGTCTGAATATGGATTTTTTTTTTAAATATTGATTGATACTACATTCTTCGTGTGACATCCATTTTTTTTTTTGTATTTTTATTATTTTTTTTTATTCTTTTGCTAGTTGTCGGCGTTTCATGATGTTGCTATTCTTTGATATTTCGTGTGATCTTTTGTTTTTATCTCAATGATTTGTCGTGGGTACTGCGGAAAATATAAAATGCATGTGTGTGAATTTGTAGAATTATCTCTTCTACTTCAGCTGAATTATAAGCGACATGCATTGCATGTGCTTATATCGAAATAAAAAGGATAACTTATGGTGAAATTGAGCCTTGATGAGAAGAATTTAGGCATACATGGCATACATGAAAAAGATTACTCGGTTCCACAATGATATTGATCAGTCAATTATACAGATACTATCAGGAGGTTTGGAAATTAGGTTAATCTGAACCTACCTATGTAAATTATGTTCCCAATCTCCTTAAGAAACCCTTGACATTGTATATTTCACAGTCCATCTTCGACCGAGTTTGAATTTCGGTCGCTGACTCCAGAAGACAGTGAGCTGGTTTACGAGCATTATGAAACGGAGCGAATGAAATGGCCACACATCGATAAATCGGATTGGCTCGCGTATATTTCCGATGTTCTCCGGAATAATCCGAGCGTTTGTGTATTCGAAACCGGAAGTGGAAAACCAGTTTGTTGGTCGGCGACCCACTGTGCAGGTTTTCTTTAATTTTAAGTTGAAACCATTAAAGAAAAAAGCAATAAAAGCAATAAAAACAAAAAATAAAGAAAAAAAAACAGAATCTTATAAATGAACATTAGCAGCATCCATGATGTGCTTCTTCTAAATATGAATATCTTTAATACTTCAATGAAAAAATACTTTTTTTTTTAAATGCTTTGTACCAGTATTAATATTGAATTAACTCTCTTTTTTCAATGAGCGAAATATTGGTCAGTTGTTCCTTTCATAAAAGAGAAACGATTTCTAATAGTAGAATACCAACTCGAAATCTACATTATTGATAATCATGTAATTTGACTTGGATATATTTCTTAGATATTTTGTAACTGCACCTGTCCCTTCTATAGCCTTTTAGCATTTTATTTGTCGTCAGTCATCTTGATTCACCCATCTTTTTATTTTGGAATTTTGCAGCGAGCTCAAAGGTACATGACCCGCACCATTAAGCGTTCATTGCATATTGATCAAAGTTGTTTTGAATATTGTTTTGTCATAGGTGCTATTAGTATGCTCTATACGGTTCCAAACTATCGTGGAAGACGGATAAGTGAATTAGTTTGTATCACTTTGCTACAAAAGCAACATGCCGCTGGATTTACACACCATTATGGCATGTGCGCAGCTTCGAACAAGAGTGTCCGGAGAGCTTTCGTTAAAATTGCGAGATTCGAAGAAGGACAGATGTTTTATGGAAATTTTAAACCATCTCAGTAGTCATAGTATTTATAATTCGAGGGTCTCGAGATGTTTCTATCCGCATATCCAGATGTGTTTTTGGGCTTTAATAGCGTGTCTGTGGAAAGGTGTTCTATATTGAGTGATGCTGTTTTCTTTTTTTTTTCGTATTTTTGTATGGCGTTTTCAACTATTTATCCTGCGAAAAAAAGTTATGTTTTATTCCAGGATCGGTGGATTTGCAGAAATAGTTCTGTTTTCCTATAATTTCAAATTTTGTGGACTCTTCAATATTTTTTTTTCACCTTACTTATCAAGTTTTATTCTAAGAAGGAAATGGGAAGTGTGTGCCTTTTTCATAAATATATATATAGAGGAAAAAATATTCATCATCCAAAATAAAATATCGTAGTTTTAGGGATATTGTTTCGACCTATTTTGTCGTGAATAATTTAGTTATGCTGGTTTTGGTACCAACATTTGATCTGTGGTCCTAGTTTAAGTTGAAAACTTCTTTAGGTATGAGACGATCTTCTTGTGGTGTTTTTTTTGCATTTTGGTGGCTTTTGCAGATTTTTTTTTAAATTCTTGGTTTAATATAACGCTTATCGTTTAATGATCATATTTTTAAAGTAAGAGATTCCCTTTTATTTTAGTCTATATGTTTAGATTATAGATTTTAGTCTATATGTTTATATTATAGATTTTAGTCTATATTGTTTAGATTATATTTTCCAAATTTTCCAAATCGATCAAAGAATTAACGTCAATTTTTATTGCTTTAATTGATTTCATTATTCACAGTTATTATATTTAAATGACGAGAAATATTGACAAATATTACATATAATTTTGAATTATGTTAAATTTAAGTGGTTGTATTCCTTTTACCGAATTTACTTTATTGAAATAAATCTACTTATACTATTGATATCATTTTCTTACTATAAACAGCGAAATGAATGTAAAAAGGCCAGTTCGTGATTCTCATGTTCACACAGGACGTATGCATGACTCAATTATAAAAATAGATAATATCAATAAAATTAGAGAGACCATCGAATTTGATCTTTTCTCCAGTTTTCCGTAACAAAGCAAGACACAAAGCGAGAAAGAATGAAGATAAGAAAGAAAATATGAACAATCATTGCAATAGAAACAGACTTAAGCCAAACCAAGAGATGATTCGCTTCCAGAACCTTTGTCGGCATTAACCTTTTTACTCAAGGAAATTTTATTAAATTTAGATAAGGATCAAAGGTGCCTGGCCGAGGGTATTAAAGAACATTGTAACAAAAAAAATGTTATATCACGACGCGTCTTACATCTTGACTTAAGGACTGTTTTTTTTTCAAAAAAGGGGAAATACGTATAATCTATAAATCAATATTCTTGAATAAAAATGATTTAAGAAGATGAGAAATAATTTTACGTATATTTAGAATATAAGTCTTTATGAAAATGGGTCACGGTTTTTTCCTCAAATATAAAGGTTAATGACAATTAGATATAGAACATTAAATGGAAAAAAATTAGCAACTTAAGCGCCACAACCAACCTTAAAGTAAGTGGCGAAAAAAAAGAGCAACCTTCTCAAGAGACAACAAAATATGGAGATTGTAAACATCTGCCAATAAATAAATATTGATACCTTGGTTGGTTAACATTACTTTTCTTTGATTTAAGCTTTTCATTGTTGATCATTATTTAGACATGAAGAGAAAACGCTTCTGTAATATTTTGCTGACCAATATCTGCAATCATTCATGTCCCAGTGTTTGCTTTCATCCATTGCAAATAATGGCTTCCTCTGATTTTGGCTCTGACATTAAGGCGAAATTATTTCACATTTAAAAAAAAACTAATGTATTTTGAATCAAACATATTAACACACCTAATACTAAATCATGTTTGTAATTTTCGTAGAACATTTCAAAAACATAACTACATATTAAACATTACAATTACATGTATCTTTATGAAATATTAAAAACTTGTTGTCAATTGTGAAAAGAAGATAATATTTAGTTATGAGTTAAGTATTTCTTAGAAAAAAATATCTATGATCTGTCCGTATGTTTTTTTTTTTTATTTCAAAAGTCTCATTAAATATCCCTTCAGGCATATCTACGTTACTTTTGCATGCCAGTGTCCGTACAATTTGCTGAAACTACATACTCATTTAACTATAATTTGAAATTATCTTTTCATTTCTTGGTATGTCATCGGTTTTCAGATCGAAAGATACCCGACTGCCACCCGGTGTCACATTTGGCAAGTTGACAGCTAGCCACGCCGAACTGATTTTCAAGCATTGGACATCGAGTAGACGAACCAGCGATAAAGACTATTGGTTGCGCTATTTCCGAGCCAGTTTTGAACACTTACCAACTATCTGTGTTTTTAATAAACACGGTCGGCCCATAGCGTGGAGTGGAAATTATTTGGAAGGTTGTGCGGGATTCGGATATGCGGACCCTGAATATCGAGGATACGAACTAGGGACTATAACCTTGTTTCTGAATATACAAGAAAGGCAGAAAAGAGGAATGGATTTCATAGGATATGTTTCGTCTGGGAATCACAAAGTTAAGGAATTGCTAGCGAGATATTTTGATGTGCCCGATGGTGCTATGCAATTTCTGCATTATCGACCGAATGGAAACTCTGAAATAGTTTCTAAGTTATAACCGTTTTGGAAACATGTTATATTGTGTGATTGTCGTAATAAAAAAGATCGAAAACGAGTTTACTATGATGATGATTTAGATTATCACAACACACCATAGAGTTGTTATCTTTTATATTTTTTCGGCTAGAACCAAAACTTCTGTTAAACATGTCTTGAAGTAGTTAAGTAAGCTTTGATTACCAAAGTGAGATATGATTAGAGGGGTAAGGGAAGGATGTCGGAAAAGAGAGTCAAGGAGGGGAGTGTGTGCAAGGGGGCGGGGAGTAGTATTTTAAATGTTTCCTATCTTGATGTATGTTCTACCTTGCATACCATGCAATTCTACTCAGTTTTGTATCAAAATAGTGATAAAGATTTTGAGATATTGCTCCCGCATTACCGCATATCTAGAGGTGATTTATTCCATACGTCAATGCGCCTGGAATTTCGCTGTTCCTAATGCTTGCCTTTTGTCCCTTCTCTTATTTCAGATCCGACTTCTTCCCGTTTCAAAAATGATATGCGGATGGCCAATATTTAATCAGACTATGCAATAAAACCGCAATTATATTATCGCCAAGTAATCCCGCTTTTCCTTGCTTCTCGCTTTTCTCGATTTTCAGATCCGACGCTTGTTCTCTCCAAAATGAAAGGTGCATAACCAATTTAACATCACTTTCCCTTATGCTTGCTTTTCTTTATTCCTATTTCAGATCCGACGCCTTTCCTCTCCCAAACGGAACCCGCATGGCCAATATGAAGCCGGACTATGCCGAACACATTTTCGATCGCTGGACTTCCTGTCGCCGAACCAATGACAAAGCGTATTGGGTTCAATTCATTCGCGCATGCGCGGAAAATCTAGTTAGCGCATGCGTATTAACAGATGATGATCAACCAATCGCGTGGACGATAGGGTACTTCGAGGGAAGCGCTGGTTTTGGATATGTGGATCCGTCGTATGGAGGACATTCATTTGGGGCTGTGATTTTGTTTTCTGCACTACAGCAGTGTCTGCATAGAAATATGCCGTGGCATGGTTTTGTGTCCGCGTCCAATGTGGCGGTTGTCAATTCGATGCAGCCGTATTTTCATCGATTGAAAGGGTCGTCATTGTTTATGCACAATAAAGGGAAGCATGTTAGGGAATCGAAGCTGTAGATGTAAAAAGGATTTTGTGAAATCATAGAAAACCGTTATATTGCGTTGTTGCATTACTCTAGACCTATGTGGTGAAGACATTTCAATTTAATTTCTTTCCTCTCAGGGATTAATATTATTATTAGGAAATTATAAGGAGACGTTTTTAGACTTATTGTGACTGTTCTACATGTAAAGCTTTCACTACATAATGTCGTATTTAATTCACTGTACTATACTTGATTGTCTTTCAGAAAGATTCGCCAAAATTCAAATCATGCATTTTGATTTAGTCACCACAGATCATTTGCGAAATGATGGCGCTATTTTTTACGATAAGTATCATGAATAATTTCCGCTATTCAGAAATTCAATATAACTGCTGTAAATACACGCTTCTAAACCCAAGCTTTGCTTTTCCGCTTTTCCGCCTCTTTTAGGTTCAGCGACCTTGAGAGTATACCACTTCCGGGTGGCCTGAAATTAGGTCAACTGGCTCCCGAGCACGCGGAATTAGTGTACGATCGCTGGTCGTCTTGCCGACGCACCGATGATAAAGAATATTGGATCCAGTTCATTCGCAAAACCATCGAAACCTGCCCGACGCTTGGCATTTTCGCGCCAAGTGGACAGCCGGTATCCTGGGGTATGGGAAGTTTAGAGGGAACCACTGGTTTCGGTTTCACGGAAAAGGAATACCGGGGAAAATCCCTGTCGAAGGTGTCGTTGCTTTGGGGACTCAAATATTGTACGGAAATGGAAACGATGAATGCTAGTTATGTATCGATGAATAATAAATTAGTTCGAGATAATCTTTTGGTGCAGTTACCGTTTCAACGACTGGGAGGGTACTTTCAATTTTATCATTGCTTACGGGGATGTGATCAGAAAATGTCCGCAAAAATGTGAATATATACATGTAGTACTTATTACTGGTACGCATCCATAGGAAATGTATGTTAATCTATTTAATTGTTTCGATGTTAACCCGGGTTTTAAAAACATCTTTTGTTGATGTATGTATATTTAGGAAATTTTGTTGTAAGTAGTTTTTTTTTCATGTTTTTTTTTCATGTTTTTTTATTTCAGTTTTTTTTTCAATGGAGTCAGTAATTTGTAAAAGACCCTACAAACAAGTTTGAGATTGGGATAGATATTGTAATGCTTTCTTAATGTATGTCTTAATCAATTGAAATCTAATATATTCAGTAACCCATAGATTTAAAAAGCATAAAATCAAAATATGTTTAGAGTAAGTTTACGTTAAAAATATGTTATGTTACATATACTGTATGTAATGTTTTTTTTATGCTATTGTGTAAGCGCTACTCCATACAGTACTGTTGTCTGTATTTGTTTGTTAATGTTATGGAATTAACAAATGTATTTGAAAAATAAATAATGCTTTTCTCTTGATCCGTTGCTGTTCGTTCGACGGAAGCTTATGTTTGTGATTTTAATTTGTATGAAATTCTTATGTTTTTGAGACTAGAACTATTTATTTTACACCATTAAATTATGCTTCTTATACCTCATGTCTGATTATTATGCATTATAATGTTTCTGTGATTTATGATTATGTTATCCAATTAATTTATTTTATTGATCAATTGTATAGTGTTTTGTGAAAACCGTATGAAAATGTAGTTTATTGTGTGTGTATGTATAGTTTATTGCGTTTCTAAATGAAAATTTAAAATATTAATAAATGACGATAAAACAATAACAACTGTGTTATAACTTTGTCAATATTTACCATCTCATATCGTAAGTACCATACATTTGCTTCCCCGAAATCAGAACTCAATATTAATCAGTTAACCGGAGCAGTTGCACCTTCTGAATCTGACAAGTAAGTCTCCCCCATCCTGCTAATCTATGAGCTTCCTGCTCGAGCTACTTTGTACCAGACTCATTCATCATTTCTAAGTTATGTATTCCTATCATACACTTGGGCCTATGGCCGTATATATCTAGATTGAACGAAGCTATTGTACTCTACAATAGACATCATCCACTCGAACCTTAATGATACATTTTTCGGAAATTTGGGTACATCACAACTGAACCGCATCATTATTCAAATATATACATTGAATGAAACATTACTTGGCAAGTAGATCAGTGAAACTGATTAAGTCCTCCGCTGCTTCAACAACAGTTGAAAATGTGAATACATATGAAATCACATTGAAAGATCTAACAACAAGCATTTTACACACAATTCTTTAATTACATTTGTTGAGAAAATCCAAAACTATGTACAGCTTCAATATATATGTTCTTTCAATATGCCAGAAGAAAACAAAATCCATCGAGGAATAGCCGAGACCTCATGCCTGCGAACCCTATCACACACAAATCCGAATTTCTCAATTATTGTCGAGAAAATCCAAACATAACCTGCCTATGCACAGCTCTAATATATTTTCATTCCTTATACCAATGAAAAACGATATCCATCAAGGGATAGACGAGATCTCGTGCGTACAAAGTAGTCGACAGGTGTCGACAGACGGATGGGCACTGTTCATTGGTCTTATAATCGCCTTTAACGAATAAAAAAACTTTTAAACATACACGTTCCGAAGATTGAAAATGAAAATGTCTTGCTACAATATACACTAGGTCCAATATACACTAGGTCCAAAAGCAAACCTTAATCAGTTACATCAGAGGGGGAGGGAGGCAGTATTAAATCACATATAAGATTTTCGCAACATTTATTCGTCAACGTGAGAAAATAGGATCGAGCAAACCACATCCTTTGCATTATCTTTTCTCTATTTCCAGGTTAAAAACTCTACCCAAACGATTCAGAATTGGCCAACTGCTTCCCGAATACGCCGATTTAGTCTACGATCGCTGGACCTCACACCGACGTACATCCGATAGAGATTACTGGATCCCATTCATTCGCCGGACCATCGAACTGAGCCCCAGCGTTTGTATTTACGACGATACCAGCGGGGGAGTTCCCGTATCATGGGGAATCCTGAGTTTAGAAGGAACGACAGGTTTTGGTTTTACAGAAAAGTCCTATCGTGGGGATTCCTTATCAACTCTATCGTTGCTCGCAGGAATAGTAATGACATTTGCTATTTTTAAGATGCATGTTGGTTATATTGCTCAAAGTAATGCCATTGTTCGAGAAACTATTATGCCAAGACTACAATTGAATTTTTTACAAGGCGAATTTCAATTCTTGCATCATATACCCCGGGGGAAATTCATGAATGCAAATCTATGATCAATTTTACATTAAAAGGATTTTTCTTATTCATGTGATGCTTGCTTTCAATTTTTAAGTGTAGTAAATGCTAAGAAACATTTCCTCGCGTAGTGTTGATTCGAATATTTTGATGTTTTTTATTCAGTCTACTTGATGTGTTTATACTTAAATATATGCTTGGTAATAATAATCATTTGATAGTCGCTTTCATTTTTAACGTGTAGTTAACGCTCAGGAATGTTTCCTCTCGTAATGTTGATACGAATATTTTGATGTTTTTTATTTTGTCTACTAGATGTTCTTAAACTTAAGTTTATGCTTGGTAATGATAATTATTTGATACTCGTTTTTTTTTTATCTGAAGTGTAGTTATTACTCAGGAATATTTCCTCATGTAATGATGATACGAATATTTGGATGTTTTTTTTTTTAAATATTTACTCTACTTGATGTTTTTGTACTTTTATGCTTGGTAATAATGACCATTTGATACTCGCTTTCATTTTAAAAGTGTAGTTATTGCTCAGGAATGTTTCCTCACGTAATGTTGATACGAATATTTTGATGTTTTTTATATATTTACTCTACTTTATGATTGGTAAAAATAATCATTTGATACTCGCTTTCATTTTAAAAGTATAGTTATTGCTGAGGAATGTTTCCTCACGTAATGTTGATACGAATATTTTGATGTTTTTTATATATTTACTCTACTTTATGATTGGTAAAAATAATCATTTGATACTCGCTTTCATTTTTAAAGTGTAGTTATTGCTCAGGAACGTTTCCTCGCCTAATGTTGATAAGCATATTTTGATGTTTATATTACTTAAATGTCTACATTTTTACTCATCAAAGTGGATGGTTGTTTGCTATGGACAAACATTTACTTGTTTATCAAGCGCAAAAAAAAATAAATAAAAGAAATAAAAACAACAGTTATGCACTTTTTTATCAGTATACTTTTATTTATCGACAGCTATACACGAATTGCTTATTCGTCATATTTCATTTGAATTTAGTCATTCGGTCACACACGCCTAACACTCTCGTTCTTATGACATTACATTGGAAAACATTTAATGACATTCCTTGCTTAAGATAACTTATATCTTCTTATTTTCCCTCTACCTGTTTTAATGAGTATTACCTTTAAAATACATACGTTTTGTTAAACCATTTATAACCTTTGCGATATTATAAGTGACACAATAGCCGAAATATTATTTATTGTCTTTTATTATTATTATAATTCGTTGGTTGTAAGACTACATAATTAATACTAAATCTCATCAACAATTATCATAATAAATGAGGATTTTTATTGCAATGGGTTATCAAAAAAACTTATATAAATATATTGTATTATAAATTCGTTCGAATAAGTAAAATGCTTAGAAATCAAATACAGGACATCATTTGTAAACCAAGTCAAAACCGCTAACACAATTACACA
>LQRL01148729.1:749-11988 GCA_001703475.1 Hydroides elegans | reverse complement strand
ATTTACCAGTGAAAGTCGCAAAGTACAAAGATGTCATGCAGCTACTGAAATATACAGACATCGACAATTCTGTGAAATTTTACGATTTTGTGAAGGGTGACGATAAGGCGAAAGATGACGATGATGATCATTTCGAATGAAATTCAATCGAAACGTTTGTTAGAAATCGAGTAATAGACAAAGATGTACATTTTCGTGATGATTTTCAATATTGAAATTAAGTTTTATATTATTTTGCAAAAGAAGTGCTTAAGTCCTTTTTAAAATCTTTGAATAATTTTAGTTCTACTATTCCATGTGACTCAAAATGTTGTGTATGTGACATCCTTTGTATAAGCTATCAACCCCTAGCCATACCAATAAATATCATGCATTATTCTCATTTAACGAAAAATAAAAATTTTCAAGTTTGAATATCTCATTTGTTACATTATGTGACTTAGGTACTTTTTAAAATCAGTGCTTCAATTATATAACGTGTTCAAAAAAAATAACGCTCTGGTGGGTGTTTGGGTCTATAACTTTTTAATGCGTTTTTTTTTAATGAAATTTTCACATAATCAACTTCAATCAATACTGATTAACAAAATGTAATTAACTTGGTATTTACACTTTCACCAACATCACAATATTACGATATTCAATGACGGGTGACAATACATTTTTCACAATAGAGTCTTTAAGTGTATCAAATGCATGGTTGGTGCGTTATGTGAGTTCAATTTGTTGAATGGCATTGTCTATTAATTTGGTATGTTTTAATCTTTCTTGAATCACAGGTTTCCTTTTAAATTTATTGGGTTTAGCGCAATATTTTTATTGTCTGACAGCAGTATGCAATCCATTTTCATCTCTAGTCTAATGGACACATTTGACCAGTCTAAGTTCTCTCAACGATTAATATGGCAGGGCCCTTTCATTTAATGAAAATTATACCAAAATTTTAATTATTACAAGGAAGATAAACTTGATATGCCATTCGACGAAATATCAATCGATTTTGCTGAATTGATAAATCAACCTTACCTTTGTCTAAATTCAATGCACCGACGGGCTATACCAAGCATACAAATTAAGAGCTCAGACTTCGGTCTTGGTACAATGTACGTAAACATCGCTAGTTGCAATTTTCACTTTTTTTATTTGTTGGGAAACGAAATGATAGATTTGATTATTTCTTCAAATAAAAAACAACGATGAAAACATTGAAAATCGCAACCAACTTGCGATTTCAAAATCGCTTATTTTATCCAAGAGAGGCCTGATGTGAATTTGTCTTTGACACCCTTTATCGAACATTGTTATATTGTGATGTGGGTGAGATGATAAATATCAAGATAATTACATTTTTTTAATAAAGAATGATTGAAGTTGATTATGTGAAAATTTCACTTGAAAACATCCACGCATTAAAAAGTTATAGACCCAAACACCCACCAGAGCGTTATTTTTTTTTGAACACGTTATATAGACGTAATGTTTTGCAACAAAACATTCTTAAACATAGTCACCCTCTCTGATTTTTTTATTGATTGAATATAGACTCATTTTATATTACAATTTTTATATTCACATTTATTTTATTACATTTTTCTTGAAGATGTGAGAAATACCCGATAATTCCCTCTGGAAACGAAAATGAAATTGAGAATGCACCGATTGCCAAAGAGGAAGGTAACGTTAACAGTCTTGAGTTCGTTTTCATGATTATAATTAATTCTTGATCACAACAAATAATCAGAAATATCTCACCACATATGTTTAGACCTGTTGACATTATATGTAAATGTTTCTTTACAAAAACGTTTTAAAACATATCGATCTGCCCGACAAACGTCTTATGTGATTCGGGTGATCGAAAATTAACCATTTTTAACTAATAAATCGTCTCGATTTCTACTAAATCATACCCACAAATGTATCTATTTTACAAAGCGGATGACGCTGCCAAAACTGCATGCTTACACGGGCGATTCTACAGGGATGTTCATGACTGTTCGGTTTATCGCGAGTGCAAAGAAGGATCGCTTGGTGCTGCGGAGGTACTATGTCCACATTCGCGTCGTTTGTTTTTGTAACGTAGAAGTAAAATAGTTTCCTTTACAAATTATGACCAAGTACATTATGATTAAGTATATATAACATTTCAATAACATTGTTTCAACTGCAGTCATTACTTTAAAGGCATAAAGGTAAATATAAATCTTCATCAATAGCGGAAATCATACGCGCATACATAAAAAATACCCACAATACCTGATATAATATTTTATATAATTGACGTTGCAGAAATGCGAATGCGAATCCAAGCATCGATGTGTATTCGACGACGAGCAACAGAAGTGCGTCCGCGTTCAACACGATTTCGTCTGCTAAAATGAGCTCGAATGAAACATTTCAAAAATTTAATTGGATAACTTGATAGTGCAAACATGAATCATAGATAATTCAGAATCAGCGGAATATATTTAAAACAACATTGTGTTTTTAAAAATGTAAGTGTTGAAATATCCTATTTCATACAATACATAACAACATATTGTCAGTTGGATTTGATTTGTCTTAATGGCAAACTAGATCGAAAATTTTGTTTTTGTTCACATTACCAAATCTTTAAACTGGTGAGCTTATGTATATACTTAAAAATATAATACATGTATATGTAATAAATTGGTATAGGAAAATAATTTTGTAGGAAATGAATTGATTAAAGTTATTTTTATTATCCATTTCTAGTTCTTTAGCACATCCGAGATTGTTCTTTCAAAAACAGATAATTAGAAGGTGTCTATGGATATACATGGTTGATCCTACCAATTATTTATAGGATTCTAATATGTATTGATTTTTTGGGGGGACGATAGACTAATTTCATAATTGCATATTTTGGTCCCTAATGCAATTTTCCGGACGTCCGTTTCGGTGGGGGCATAGAAAAAAAACGTTGCATCGAAGTAGAGTCCTAGACGGATGTAAAAATCACGTTCATCGGACGCCAGAACTTTAAATTACGTCCGGGAAACTTTTAAATAGGCCAAAAGTAGAACACACCGTAACGTCCGTATGGGACCTATTTCTGTACCATTTATCATTATGTTTGAAACTTTCAGAATAAAGGGAAGTGTTGCATATTTTGTTGGCATTATTGAGACCCTTTCCTATATCTGACATTAACCATATGTACGGATACCCACTGCCTTATACGCTATAAATAGATGTTTGTCTTATTTCGCTGGCGGTTGACACCATTGCTACTTCCGTTCATGACAGGGACATCCCAAAAACGCACGTGACATCATCTTGTTCTTTTGTCGAAGCCTCAGGAATTCCATTCGTGATAAGTGTCTTCCTGTATCTCATGAAAAGAATGAACAAACCGTTTTTACTCGAGAGAAAGATAAATGTGTGCTTGCGAAGACCTCTGCCTTACTTCCTTAGAAACGGTTCAGTGAAAAATAGTGGTTGAAAACTTGACATAAATGGGAATAGTTTGCAAGCACACAACATTGATTTTGCACCACTATACACTATACTCATAAATATTATGTGAACTTTCCCCGTGTATCTTTTGTAAATTTAGCATTTTTCCTCTTGATAATAATCATTAAAATTGGCTGTCGATTAATATTTCTTCTAGAAATACTGAGTAGCCAGATTGTTTATACCTATTCACTACCTTGATAATTACAAATGAGAAAACAATCAGTATCACCATGTTAATAATTCTTATATTATTTCGTTAATAGAAAAGTTTATGTAAAACTATCCTTGGTTTATCAAAGTGATGCGGACATAAAATTCCATTTCAATTAAAAATCTAATCCATTGGATTAACTCGAAGTGGAGCTTCAGTGGCGATAGGGCGTTATCTGATCCGACTGATCGCAATGATGCGAAGGCCCTTTTACTTATCGAGCACAAATCAGGAGCAAGAAGCAATCGTTGCCATGTTGTCAGAGAGGAATCAATCTGCGATCGCTGCGATGGCCCATTAATGTGCTTCGTCGGTACTCCACTAATGCACTTACACACTTTCGCGGGCCCATTTTTTGGCGATCATTTTTTGTGCTCCGTGGATTATTTTTTGCTGGTGGCTGAACTGTAATTTGGGTTTGATTAAGGAGGTGCTTTTGGGGTAACTCTCTCCACATTCGTAGTCCATCGGATACTTGAGAGTGTCTTTACTCCTCCCGTGAAAATGCTTGCTATGGCTGTGCTGACACAGCTCCCCTTGCTCCAGCGCCAGAGCATGGCTTTTGTTTGTTGCCATACGTCACAGTGACGCAACATTGCACTGCGGCCTCCTCTCTGCTCCTCCTCTCAGCTTCTGGCCCCAGTTGTCTTGAAAACTGCAATGGCGAGCAGCGAAATAACACACAGCAATAAACATGTCAAAAGCAAGGATACTGATGCGAACAGGTGGGCCAACTGCTCGGGCATCTATCCAAGGCAGGCCAGCGTTCCTAATATTCACGCGGATGCAGCTGGGATACGGGCGGGTGGCTTGGAGAAAGGCACTGAAGCACATCATGTGTCACTAGACCTGCTTGACAGGGGTAATCACCCAAGACAAACCCATCATCCGGCCGACGACATACCGAGGGCATTCGCTTGTGCTGTTAACTCGACGTTAGCAGCTAATGAAAAGCACTTACGTAATCGCAACGCCCCATTAGCTAAATCACTGGATAATCAGGCGTTTTGTGCTGACGAGGCTTTGCAAATGGATAAGAACGAGATAGCCGACCCGTTTTCTATTTGTGATGATACGCATAATGATCCTAGTACACAAGGAGGGGCCGACGAGAACGTGTTATTCGATCTCAATGACGATTTTCCAGCTGGCCAATGCGGTGCCAATAAAAATGAAGAAGTGAAAGGAGACCCATTCACACAGAAGCCTATCTCGCAAGCGGCGCGCAATGCGAGTTGTCCTTCGATGCGAACCGAGAGCGCCGTGTCTCTCGAAGAACGCGCCATGCTCAGCGACGGCGCCCGTTCCACCGCCCACAGCGCGACGCTCTTCCCACCCGAACGGGGACCCCCGGCTCCCCCGGCGCTACCCCCGCCCCCGCGCGATCCCCGTCGCGATGAGCAGCCTCGTTTAGGGACAACGGAGATGCCATCGCGAGGAAGCGTTCCCTCTTTGGCCGCATCCACACCGTTTGCGCCGCTGCAGGGAAGGGGCAGCGCGCCCTCATTGCATCGCCAGGACTCCAAGAAAGCCGCCCGGGATATGTCGCAGGTGGAGAGCGCGTCTCAGTCCGTTGAGAGCGATATCAATGGTTCTAGGAGGTCCAGTAGAAAACACCCCAAAGTCACGGTAGGTCATGTTACTCAAACTTCCGATTTCGCTTCATTTTTCATGTTTGTTCTTTAAATCGAAAACAAAATTCTTAATAATTCTGCTGTACATTTGCTCTCTGCTCATTAGGATCGATTGGTGTTATGTATTTTTCAATTTGAAGAAACCGAATCAGTTGATTAAAAATCCAGGAAAGATACATAACCAAGATTCCCACGCTTATTTTCTAAATCAAAAGCAAGGCCACCCGTTCTAGTACGACTATTTTTTCTAATATTAATGTCCAAATAATTATCTTAAAGTGGACACATTAAGCGAAAGTCCCACTCTGGCTATAAAAACGCGTGCATCGCATTAGGATCTAATGAGATATTTTTTCTTGGTGGTGAAAAAAGTGAGGACAGCTCAGCTCCTGTTTCGCCGCCAGTAATCTGGTTTGCTCTGTGTATTTGTTTGTAACCAACTTGTTTTACGAATGATGCGCAAGAAAAATAAGTTGAGGAATGCTCTTCTGCATTGAACGGTTCAGTGACCCCTAATATCTCACTTGCGCTGTCGGGCGGAGGTGTTTTATGCGTATAACGAGTCCTTGAGTGCGATCGAGTAGAAGGGAGATGAGGAGCATATTTCATTAGAAGGGATCAATTTATATATTGGTTTGTAATAAATTATATTCGGCGATGAAGTTGAAGAATCACAGAAACAATACATATGCATAAACATATACGTTTTACATATATTTTATTTAAAACACGTTTGTATTTCAAAATAGCAATTTGAAAAATCAAATAAGGAAAGAAAATATAACAGTTTGGTGAAAATGAACAAGACCGACACATATAACGTTGCTATAAATATATACTTGTTTCTCGACTTTTTGTTTAATATACATTCATCTAAAGGGTTTTGGATATGTCCGTTTTAGTTGGTATGCATCCCTTAAGTTGGTGTTGACAGAGATAATTCTAGAAAGAATCTACTGAGGTCTAGACGTAAAATGTCATTTCCAAGTCATTTCAGAAACATTACATTCCGATAAAAATGCAATAACAGTAAAAATTCCAAAAGCGATTTAAGGGGATATTTTTTGCATCGAGTTGGGTTATGGAAGACCGCTTCATTTTGTCTCTAGTGGATCTGGTTTCGTTTAAGCTTTAACTCGGAGACTTCCAGGAGTTCTTTTGTTAAATATGTCGTTAGTATGAATATAATACAAAGGCATCATTGAAAACACTATTTTTATAGTTCAAAGCTCAGGCACATTTACATGCACACAAGCGATGTTTAGAAGGTATATGATAGTATTCTGGCAAGAATCCAAGAATCCTCTGTGATAGATATCTATATTTTGTACCAATAAGTAGAATTTAACCGACTTATATTAAAAATGCTCTAATGAGCACAACCAATATGACCCTTTTAAAATGTCAATCTGACAACTAGACGGATTAAGCGAGAGATACGATGTTGCTCATCATTGCTATTGGCAGGTCAACCTGTCCTTCTTTCAATGCTTAAATGAATCTTGTACTCATGCAAGGGGAAAAGAGCACCTAACGACCTGTTCCTAACAAAAGTTGTTAACCAGCAAATCCGAGCTGGCTTGAACATTTTGAGATAATACGTGAGATAAATTAGTTATTAATTTTGATAATAAATTATTGAGAAATAAATCAAAACTGTGTGTGCATTGTCTAATACACAACGGAGGTCACAGGAATCGTAAACGATTAATCGAGTATTTATCACATTTTTTGTTATCAAATCACATTTCATTAACTTTACAAATTACGTTTGATTGAATATTTAAAAACAAACGTTGCACATTAACTATATCTGTGTTTCAATACGAAAATCATTCACTAACACTGATATCTTATACTTTTACTTGATATCCCTGTGCCTTACTGATATGTTCTATCTCTAATGAACACGCCTATCTCTAACTGATATCCCCTACCTCTAATAAATACTCCTTTCTCTAACTGTTATCCCCTGCCTCTAATGAATACTCCTTTCTCTGGATGGTGGATATCAGTTAGGGATATGGGTATTCATTAGAGGTAGGGGATATCAGTAAGAGGCAGGGGTATGTGTTAGGGATAGATGTTATGAATGGGGGACAGGGATATATCGTAGAGCTAGGGGATAAAATTTAGGGATGGGGATTTGTTTATGGTAGAGATAGGGATGGTCATTAGAGGTAGAGGATATCAGCTAGAGATGGGGATGTTCATAAGAGGTAGGGCCTGGTGGATATCAGTTAGAGATAGGGGTGTTCATCAGATGAAGGGATATCAGTTAGAGATAGGGATGTTCATTAGAGGTAAGAAATATCAGCTAGAGAAAGGGGTGTTCATTAGAGGTAGGGGATATCAGTTAGAGATAGGGGTATTCATTAGAGGTAGGGGATAACAGTTAGAGAAAGGAGTATTCATTAGAGGTAGGGGATAACAGTTAGAGAATGGAGTATTCATTAGAGGTAGGGGATAACAGGGGTTTTAACTGATATCCACCAGGCCCTACCTCTAATGAACAGTCCCATCTATAACTGATATCCTCTACCTCTAATGAATAACCCTTTCTCTAACTGATATCCACTAGGCCCTACCTCTAATGAACACCCGTATCTCTCATTGATATACCCTACCTCTGATGAACACCCCTATTTCTAACTGATATCCACCAGGCCCCACCACTAATGAACACCCCTATCTCTAACTAATATCTCCTACCTCTAATAAACACCCCTATCACTAACTGATATTCCCTACCTCTAGAGAACACCCCTATCCCTAACTGATATCCCCTACCTCTAATGAATACTCCTTTCTCTATTTGATATGCCCTACCTCTAATGAATACCCCTTTCTCTAACTGATATCCTGTACCCTTTATGAATGCCCCTATCTCTAACTGATATCCCCTACCTCTTATGAACTCCCCTTTCTTTCACTGTAATACCTTATTTCTAATGAACATCCATTTCTCTAACTGATATACCTTAAGCCCTACCTCTATTGAATACCCCTATCTCTAACTGATGTCCCTTACCTCTAATAAACACCCCTATTTCTAACTGATATTTCTTACCTCTAATGAACATCCCTATCTCTAACTGATATCCCTTCATCTGATGAACACCCCTATCTCTAACTGATATCCACCAGGCCCTACCTCTTATGAACATCCCCATCTCTAGCTGATATCCTCTACCTCTAATGAACATCCCTATCTCTACCATAAAAAAATCCCTATTCCTAAATTTTATCCCCTAACTCTACGATATATCCCTGTCCCCCATTCCTAACATCTATCCCTAATAGATACCCCACCCTCTTACTGATATTACCTACCTCTAAATAATGAACACCCTATCCCTAACTGATATCCCTACTCTACAGGATATCCTTGTTCAAAGCATCTATCCTTAATAGATAGCCCCGCTCATACTGATATTACCTACCTCTAAACTATACACATGCATCGCAATGGTACAAACCTGCCCACTATTGGATACTACTACATTTCGTTTTTTTGTTTTTTTTTTTCATTTCCATCCTGCTTGTTCTGGATTGGCCCTGCTTCCCATGAGCCCAGCCTGTCTCTCCAAAGCCCCGTTGTTCGACACAGAAGCCATTCTCGTGTGGATAGCTGCTCATTACAGATAGATTTAATGTCAATGTTTATTGCTGCCTGAGTCCATCTCATCGCAAGAGCAGATGGTGCTTCTACTGCTAGGTCTCTCTCTCTCTCCCTCTTTAAGGTGCCTGTTTGGGACTACGATTTTTTAAAGCTTATATCAATGGATATATTTTAAAGTAGCGAAGAGGAGTTCGCTCGTTTCCTCCTTCGTCAATATAAATATCTTTCTTGAGGCGTATGTTGCTTTTGGAAATATATTCTGATGAATTAAAATCAAAATCAGGCCAAAAATAGCTTGCGATATATTTGTTACGCCAACGTTACGTTGTTTTTAGGTCAACGAGTGGGTCGGGTGTTTTAAATATGCAGTGTACAAGTATATCTTTCACAAATATGCCCTTAATCAAATTGGTATAACACAAAAATATATTTCTATTTCACTACCAAAATATATGATACCTGCGCCGATGATCGTTAAATCATTGACCTTTGGCGAATACTGATGTTTCAGCTCAATATGGGATTCCCAACGTAACAAAAAATGTTGGTCTGGTAATGACGCAAGTCTGGGGTTTCATTGCACCAACCTTTAGATGCAAATGTCGCCGCTGGTATACGGGTAACAGTGAAAGCATTGTTTAATAGTCCTTAATAACCTGATGGGTGGCATGTACTTTCAGAACCAGAATGAGTGTAGAACCAAACCACCTCTTCTCACTAGGAAAACTGAAATTTTGAATTGAGTATTTTCCTAAAACATACACAGCACATACTCAGCACATACATCCTAAGACCAAAAATGACAAGACGATTTTTATGGCAAATTTATCAATGTGTATATTTATTAAAGCAATATATTTTAGAAAAAAATACAATTCCTAGTAACTACACGTATATGTATAAGTATATGTACAATTATATATTTTTTTTCGAACTTCAAAAGGAATATTGTTATATTGTGCTTTTTTGTAATTAAAGTACATCCTATGTTGCTTTGAGAATATACTAAGGCATTTCTATTCTGGACATCGGATGCCCTGTACAGGAAAAACGATTCAATGAGATGTATCTATTGTTGAAGCAACTTTTAATTATGGAGGTGGATTCAGCTGCATATGTGCGGTTTGTTCTTTCAATGTGCCGCCCCAAAATGACAGTCGGCCCAAGGGCAGCCACAAAGCAAAGAGTAATTATCCCGCGGCCAGTGCCGCCCTGATATCACCGCCCTTTTCATTCCGTGACATTTTGAATCTTTTGGTCTTTGAGCTCTCTAAGCTAGGACGGCTAAGCAAGACTATTGTTGACAGCTGCTTACCAAATCATACTGCATTCGAACTGGATATTTTCTTGTAATTGTTGGTGTTTGTTTATCTGAGGAGTCCAGTCAGACAGATGTAAGTCCAAATGACGTCATTTCGATCTCATTTTCTACTGTCGTATAGTTGGTTCTAATGTGGTCTAATATTATAATTTACCGTATGTATACATTTTCATTTGTATTTCACAATATTTATCTGACATCCATCCCAAAAATTTATATATCATCAACTTTTGGACCAACTAAATGTCGCATACTTATTCAATTAGTGGAATTACAAACACTTTTCATAAACTGAATCGTTGCTATGGTTTCAGTTCACAGTGACGCGCGTGGAGGACGACGCCGTGTCGCTTGGCAACAGCAGCGGAGGAGTGAGCACCGACCGCGTTCTTCTGGACGGCTATGGCGACCTGCCCGCAACCCGCACCCCCGGGCGCCCCGACAGCCTGGGCGTACCCGAGGGCGCAGGAGGAGGAGGAGGGGCCTCGTCCGACAATGAGTCATCGTATGGTGATACTCTAACGCAGACCTCTATAACGAAGCTGCTCTCCAATAAGTTTAAGGTCAGTGGAAAGGCATGTGTATTATTGAAAAGAAGATCGAAATGTGTCTAATAACATCGCAGCAAACGGGCTGTTTTGGCAAAACTATGTAAGGGTTTGATGGAACGCTTTTCGCATAAATTGTTATTGTATTTGTTTTATCGGGGCATTAAAGGGGATTGGTAGGCATTTTTATGTGCTTGATTGGTATTGTAGGCTGTGGCATTTATGGATGTGCCCGGGAGACTCGGATAGCTTATGCTTATTTCATGTTATCGCCACCTTTCATGACAATCGATTCCCAAGCAGCGGAACCTAATTACTCAATTGCGTTTTTCCAAGATGTTCTTTTTTGCTGCGAGGCCCCTTGCCAAAACGAGGGCACTCAACGGTTTATTCGGGTGAATGTCTATTCTTTTCACATGA
>LQRL01148698.1:0-15800 GCA_001703475.1 Hydroides elegans | reverse complement strand
CCGTTCATATGAGCCTATTCCCAGGTCTCTATGACCATCCGTTGCAAAGAAACAGCCTGGAAAAGCTCAAGTTCCGAAAAACCGTAATTTTGGACATTTTAGCCAAATTCGGCCATTTCCGGTGGCCGAATCTGGTCAAAACTTTCAAAAGGCACATCTACAGGCCAAGACCGTTCATATGAGCCTATTCCCAGGTCTCTACGACCATCCGTTGCAAAGAAATAGCCTGGAAAAGCTCAAGTTCCGAAAAACCGCTATTTTGGACATTTTGGCCAAATTCGGCCATTTTCGTTGGCCGAATCTGGCCAAAACTTTCAAAAGGCACATCTACAGGCCAAGACCTTTCATATGAGCATATTCCCAGGTCTCTACGACCATTCGTTACAAAGATACAGCCTGGAAAAGAATCGATGACAGACGGACGGACAGACGGACGGACGGACGGACGGACGGACGGACGGACACCCCGAATCTATAGGCCCCCAACCTTTGGGGTTGGGGCCTAAAAAGCAACAGATTAAAAGAGTAGTTTGAACGTAAAATGTGTTTAATATGAGGGTCATCAAATCCCATGAAAGTATGTTGTTTTTGTTAACATTTCGTACATCAGCTGGACTTTTTTTCGATAAAAGAATTCAAGAAAAAGTAGGAAAAAGGTCTACGAGGTTAAGAAGGTGTTTCGTTTCGAAAGGTATTTTCGGTAAAAGTTAAAATAACGCATTTCCTGGCATTTCAAAGCTTACTGTTACAACTTACATATACACTATTATATGACAATGTGACATTGTTTGATAGAGATAAATTGAAATAGGTGAGTCAAACTAATATAAAATGTCTTTAAATATAATGGGTGATAATCGAGATGTGAATTTTAAACAATAAACTTTAAGTCATAATCGATTATTTAAGTGTCATACATGTTAAGTTTGACCATTAATGACAAATTAGACTGCATAATTAAAGTAAAACTGTTAAAAAGTGTGATTAATTGAAGATATAAACAACGGCCGAAATAGATACACTTGTGATCCTAAGTTGAAACACTTTTTTAGTAAAATTTCAATTTACTCTTTTATTAAGTTTCCAATCGAATTGAACTTTTTGGAGACGAAAGCTATGTCGAATTGCAATATATCATGTTAATGGTTGTATTATCCAATGCTTGTGCATAAAAATATTCACTATTAAGAAGACGTTTCAACTTAGGCACATTGTGCCTAATTTGAAACACTTTTTTTATTGTGCCTTATTTGGAACATTTCACAAACAAATTTCATATTTTGTTTACATCTACCTTAAGTTATGTTGTTCCTCTCTTTGATTATGTATTTAATATGCTTACATGATCCTATAACAACATTTAACCTTAATTTGAAATTTCTCAAGTTTTAGTGTGCAGCTAAGTAAACGCAAAATAAACAAAGCATACATAAAAAACTTGTTTCTTTCTTTTAAACGGCATATGCATGAACAAGTTATCAATTCATAATTTATATTCATGAATTTTATTTTTTACAATATGTATTTGATGTTTTCATATCAATTTGGCCTTATTTTGATGATCTGGAGCGACTTTATTAAAAAGTGTTTCAAATTAGGACCTGTTTCAAATTAGGCACATATGTGTATTTCCAGTGAATGATCGTTTTATTATGGTTAGTTTTTTAAGTTGTTTAATTCCAGCATTCAGTTTGAGAACGGTCGATTTCTTCTTCGCTGACTTCGTATCATGGGGAAATCCGACAAATGTACCATTTATATTAAAGTATATTATCTTAACAATGTTGATGGGGTTTACAATGATAAAATGTTGTGTACACGCATGTACACCGGAAGTCTATGTGACTTGTTGCAAAGCCTGAACTGAAGCCTGGGAGAGGGAGGTTTAGGAGATTGAGCGATAATAAGAGAACCACAAAATTGTACAAAATTGAACGTACTTAAGGCTAAAAGATCGACCTCAATGTATCGTGTTTCGATAACATTCCCTTATTTTGCGAATGACATGTTCATACTTTGTCGATTAGCTTTGAAATACTCGTGTAAAAAAATACATTTAATTTTAGATGAAGTTATGCATGAAAATAAACAAACGTAGGTTATAAATATAAATATACATTTTAGATCTGGGATGAAGATATGTTTTTTAGATGACCAATTTTATATTTTTATTTATCTGACTTTTTTATTGGATTTCCCCGTTTACTTTTAAACAAGCTATGGCAGTTTATGATCACTCATGGTACGAGATTGTCTATTTATTGAGAGTCGCAATGATTCATTTTCTGTATAATGTGTGCTAAATTAAAATTTTGTTTCAATGTGGATTACGTTTATGTCCTAAGAAATTATTACATTCCAAGGTAGAATGTTAGTTTGCGATGATTAAATAAAATGTAAGTGGCATACAAATAAGTTTGACTGAACGGATCAATTATTTATTTAGCACTTTAATCACTAAATATTTAGCCAATTTTCGATTAATTTTGGACGATCCTTAATTTCTTTGGAGATATTAGAGAGTTTGGGCAGAATGAATCGAGTATATTTGAGTAAGGCAGCTGATTGCGGAGAGGCCTAAAAGAACACGTCCTTTGTTTGTTTAACTAGTACATAGTATCATTTCTCTGATGCACATGTCTCGTCCTCAGTGATGAAGTGGACGTCTTTGACTGTTTCGACACTTCGATCATCATACAATCTCTTTCCGCCGTGCCCATGGGGATGCGCTAACCTCACGCGAGACATGTCAGTTACTTGGCTCCCATCGGCTTTCGGATCTTCTTAGCGCTAACCAACTAGATGCCACGTCGCTTATTTCGTTTATAACCTTGTTACTTTTCTGGTTAACCTGATTTGTCGTAGGGCTCGAATAGTTGATGTTCCCCGACACCGTACTTCCACAGGATATCACCACACAGACCATCCTTTGTGTATACAATCATCACATAGCTCGCTGTATTTCAGTTGCTTTCGATCGTATGCTTCATCAATTCTCGATTCCCACGGAACTGTAAGCTCGATTATTATCAACTGTGCGTTTTGTGGAAGAGAATAGTATCATATCTGGTCTTAGTCGGGTTTCAATCTCAAAAGAGAAGACGAGTCGCTTATCGAGATCTACACGTAACTCCCAGTCTGTAATAAGCCTTTCATGATCGTTTTTAGTGTTAGTTGTCTTGCGTGCTGTTTGTCCTGCTTTTACGAATTCTATGGTATCTTTTTTCGCTCTTTTCGTTTCGATTTTGTTGGCATTCACCCGTTTTAGTTCTACTTGGTGTGCTAGCTTTCAAAGGAAATTATCGAGACGCCATGGAAACCGTCGCTGAGTGAACGCTGAAGCCGAGTCCTGCCCATATTCTGCCAATTGGCCGTCTCACGCCGGCTTTGCGAACACGTTCGTCTGTTGAGGTTTGGATTGCCATTCGAGCTTTGCTCACTTTGAATTCCTCTGACAAGGCAGTAAACGGTAGTTACAGCTTTGTTTCTCTTCAATATAGGCATATGTTTGTGAAGGAAGGCGGAATACCCTGCCATTTCCGCAAGCTGCTACTTATTTTGCTTTCCATTTTTTCGACTGCCGCCATGGGGACATCATACATAATCAGTGGCCAAAGGATTCTAGGTAAAACGCCGTGCTGGTAACACCATGCTTTGAGCTTTTCTAGCATCTCGCTCTTATTTATCCTTTTCAGCCAACTGGTCACCTATGTACTTTACATTTGTGGTGTCTTTGAGACTTTTGTCAAATAACTTGCCTAGGCATTTGATAGGTTGACCTTTCGCGTTTGGTATTGCCTCGCCTGCGATTCTTAACTTAAACCGTTCGCTTGGTTTTCCATTCATTAGCACGACACTTCGTGACTTTTTGGCATTGAACTTCATCCTTGCCCACTTAATCAACTTCTCTAGTCCGCCTTAAATCCACCTTGTTTGGACTGTGTGGGTGGTTGTTGGTGAGATCGTCCATAAACGCCTTTGCCGGTGGCTGTCTTACACCTGACTTCATCACTGGACCCTTACACTCCTTCTCTGCGGACTTAACAATCAAATTGATTGCGCTAGATAACAGTATCACTGATATAGTGTCGCCTGTGATGATGCCTTTCTCGAGTCGTTGCCACTTCATCTTGCCTTTATTGTAGGTAAACCGTATGACGAACCTGCTATAGTATTGCTTTATATTCTTCACCTTGTCCGGTACGTGGTCTCAGTGTTTCTTCTACTACTTTGTGGGGCATTGAGCCGTATGTATTTGTGAGGTCTAACCAGACTACTGACAGGTCACCTTTGTTTTCTCGTGCTTCCCTGAATAACTGGGTCAGAACGCCGATGTGCTCGATGCATCCTGAGACTCTAGGTGCACCCCCTTTCTGTGTCGAGGTATCGGTTGGCTAACATGTAGTTCGTTAGTCGTTTTGATACGACGGAGAAGAATATGCTACATTCTACACTTAAAAGTGATATTGTGCGGAACTGTTTGATGTAGGTTGAATGTTCCTCTTTCGGCACAAAACACCCTTCCGCCCTCTGCCAGCATTCAGGGATCACCTCTTTTTTTCATGCAGTGATATGTAGCTTCCATAACCGTTTCAGCAGTTTTGGGCACTTTTTTGAAACCTTATACAAGGTACCACTGTAGCCTGTCGCCGACCGTGCTCTAGCTTTCTTTACCGCTTCTCGCACTTCTTCCATTTGCATCTTGTTGGTTTTGAACTGTATTGTAGGTTCACTTGGAGATATTAGGGCACTGCATTCGTCCAGTTCGGTATGTGAATCTTCGTCGTTGTGGGCGTCTGCTAGGTGTTGTTCGACGTCCGTTATCTCACTTTCGAGTTGTCCTCCTTTTGGGTTGCCTAATAGCTTTTTGACATAGTTGTATGGGCTTTTTATGGGCTGTTCTCAAGCTATGGAGCTGTTTTCTTAGATCATCTCGTATCACTTTCAGCCCTTCCTTTTCGTGTTCTGCACATTCCTTCCACTGCCTTCTAACTGACTTCAGCTTGCGCCTGATGTTGCAGATCTGTGCTTCATGTCTGTTAATTGATGGTGCTCCTTGGGCTTTCACTTTTATTTCTTCCGTACCGAATGTCTCTCTTCCAGCCGTATAGACGATTGTAGTGAACGATTCGACTGTCCGGCTAATTGAACCTGCGAGTGATGTTTCTAGTACATTATCAGTTGTGTCTTCAAAAGTTTACCATGCGCTGTCATCATTCATACGTAGTCATTACACTTTGTGCCTAGTTGGTACATCCACTGGAATATTGCCTGCTGCAGCCGTACCTGATTCGTTGTTATTCGCAGCTCTGCGGTGTTCTTCCTGGCCGTGAATCTCCTCCGTCTGACCAGAGAGAATCTCTGCGCGTTGCAACAGGTTTGCCCTTGGTTCGCATCCCATCTTAGTTTGGTGACTTTTGAGACCTACTGCGTTTTTACATACTTCCGCTGCTGTTACACCTTGGTGATTTCAGACTTCGATTGCTCGCTAGTCCGGGTGTAATCGCGATTCAAACCCATTTATGTTAGGATTCATACACGTGGTTCAGAATGGCGTCACAACAAAGAGGTATAGAGTTTATCACAATTGATTAGGTGAACAGGTTATACAGGGAAGTGTTTTTTTTTTTTGCAAATCGTTGATCTTATTTAAAAATGGTGTTTCCATTTAAATTGGGTCAAAGCGACAGTGATGGCAAACTATGAAGGACAAATTAAAAATCATAATCGATTTTGAAAACAATCGATGCTTTGCTCCAATCAAAACCGATTATATTGTTCAAAACAATTAGCTTTGCGCAAAATCTTCAAATGAAGTTCTTAAAAAGGAAGATTGATAATGGACAATCATCTTTTGTTTTAATTTTGAAAAAAAAAACATATGTATTTTTCTTATAGATAAATAGTTGTATTGGTATGTAAAAAGACAACTCTACATTGAATTCCGGAATCCCAACAATCCGAAATGCTACTGCTTAATACCTCTGAAAGTATTACACAAGCACGGCTAATATTGCACTTCAATCCTTGTGACAATTACGATTGATGGCCAAATATCCTGAAACGTTTACGTATAGGAAATGATGAATGCATTTACTTTACTACACTAAGGCTTATCGTTCAATGCATGATAGCGAATATCAAACGCCAGTTTTTCTTATTATTATCCGTAATCCTCAAATCTTCCGTGCTTTTAGATTCATTTAAAGAGCTTTCACAAATATACAGATACGCTGCGGTTCCTCTCATGATAAAATTTGCAATTAACTGTTTTAGTTAATACAAGGACAGCTATATGTACATTCGACTGTATATGGAAATGGAACAACTTTCAAAGTTCGTATTTTACTACTTTCACTTAGAACTCGAAGTTAATATTTATACAGTACAATAATATGCATACAAACAATACTTTTGAAGAAAACCAAAGGGAAACATATTGTAAAAGTTTTCTTTTAAAGGTTCACTTTTGTTCCATTTCAATATCTTGTGCCATTTTTATTATCGCCCCCTTGTTCATGTACCTTGTTCATGTTATTATCGCCCATCTATTCATGTACATAATATGTTTGGTTTATTCTTATTTTATAAGGTCGGGAACGTCAATGGACTATGAAAAGCATCAAAGATTTGGACAGAAGTGATTGAAATCAATGAAAGAAAGGTCCGCTATTATTATTGGCACAAACTAATATTTTGATATTTACCTTACATATGTGTATATATTTCAAAGTACAAAGTATAACACAAACACATTTGAGTGTAAGCTACATTGAAACTGCTATATTTTACATTATGATTCTTCTATTAGAGTGCACCCTCGAAGAATCCGCCACATAAATGAGAGAGTCTGCCCTTACCGCGATGAAAAGGAAAACATGTAGGTATAAATGTAAACACATTTTCCCGTTACTTTTTTTTCTAACCGACTTGCTCTATGGTTTAGTTGCTTGCTTTAGTGTGTGTTTTGATTATCCTACTGACCTCAATTTATTATTCTTGAGATACATCTAAGTAGACACTCTTGCGCACGTGTTTCTTATTATTTATGTAGCTTAATCGTGTTCAGCTCAACCATTCATTGTGTTTGTTGCCCCGCTTATGTTTACACCACTACTTATATCAATTTGACAGGATGCGTATGACAAGACATAATGTTTTGTTATTCAATTCGTTGATGTTTATGATTGGAATGAATATCGCTATATTTTTATTATTTAGAGAAATATTTCAAAATCTCTGACGTGTATGGAATCATATATAAAATTGTCATGTGTACCCAATTGTCAATCCAAACACATCCTTAAAAAGATCGCAAATCATGTAGCTTCAATGTAAAATAAGGGTAATAAAATAAAATAACAATTAAAAAGGCATTCATATATGTCAATTCGCATTTTTGAATCTATTTACCCTTATTTTGCATTAGCAGATGCTTAGTGACATTCGTTTCCTGTAATATTTGTTACAATATCTTTACATTAGAGGCTTAGAAACCCCAAATGTGCTTACCTATGGTACATGATTGGTGAAAAGAAATATCTCAATACGATGTATTAGTCTTATGAATATAAGTACTCTTTTTAGCTCAGCAAAACGAACAAAAGGAACTATCAACGGAGAAATCAAAGACCGATTCTTCGGCATCTTTAGACTTCCTCAAGAAAAAAAAACAGATTAAGAATTGCAGTTGAGAGAACGAGAAATCGCCATAAAGGAGCGAGAGATGGCGATCACTGAAAATAACACGAACATCAGCGGCAACAGCAAACTCAAATAATACTTATTATGGAGGCGTTTGCGTCTAATATCAAATCAGATTAGAAATGGTTAATTTACTTTGGACTTTATGTTAGCATAAGATCATATTTAAAGACATTTGTATATGCATACATATGTACATTGATATATTTATAACGATGGAAGGGTTAAGTGAAACCAAAATGTTTCTTGCCGCAAACGAAGATGAGGCTGCATTGTATAGCATATTATTTAACGAAAAAACCGTGTTGTCGTGAAATTTTCAACATTGAAAACTATACTGATGAAGGATGTTATAAATATTTCCGGTTTTACAAATATGATTTTTGGTAGCCTCTTCGAACCTATCAAACTACCAGAACATATAATACTTACAGACAGTAGTAAGGCAAGCACAAATGAGACTCTTTGTATTTTATCGAAACGGTTAGCATATCCTAATAGGTTAGTTGATATACAATCAATGATCGCGCGCAATACGGGCTCATTTAGAAAAGGTTTCAACTACATGGTGACTCGTTTATACAGTGAATTAAAAAAACTTACTAGCTTAGATAAGCTTTGGCTGACAAGTTATAAATCAGAAGAATATAACCTTGCAATAGGGTCGAAGGTTGCTCTCCTTGACAAATGTTGTGGCTCTATCGATGGAACATTAATACCAATATGTCGACCAACTTTCAATCAGCGTGAATGTTTTTCTGGCCACAAACGCGTTTACGGCCTGAAATTTCAAAGTGTTGTTCCAAACGATTTGATGGCCAACACATATGGTCCTGTAGAAGGGCAACGACATGATGCTGCGATGTTTCTCGAGGGTGGTTTTGATGCACATCTTCAGCAAAAACGAGATTCAAACGGCAATCAGATGTATTTAATGAGTGATCTTGCAATTTTTTGCCATGCTTAATGAAGCCGTATGCTAGTGAAGACATCGATAAAAAGGAATTCAACGCAAATATGAGCGCAGTAAGATAGTGTGTCGAATGGGGATTTGGTGACATATCTAGGACATATCCATTTATTGGATATAAGAGGAATTTAAAACTGTATTTGCAACCGCAAGCAAAATGTATGTTGCGTCATAGAAAAGACAAGAAAGACATAGTCGTCAATATGAAACCGAGGCACACAAAAAATGACAACAAGATTCCTATGCAAAGGTATAGACGCACCTTTTTGACGGTAAATGTGGTTGGTTTGGTTGAGTTGGTCAAAAGACCCATTGATCAGTTCGGACATTTACAATTTGACTATATGCCTTACCATAGATAAACATAGGAACTAAATTGGTTCCCTCTTTTGTGGGAAAATAAAAGCGTAGATGCTTGGCCTCCAGTTTTACGACCTTTATGACACCGACAGTTGAGCATCTGCTTTTATGAGCATCTGCTCCTTACAAATTCGAATATGAAAACGCAATGTGGCTCCTCTTTTTGCAGGAGATGATGGTAGATATGATTCGCCTTGAGTGCGATGCCGACAGCTGTATTAGTTCGTATATGAGCGGCGGCGCCAAATCGGAGAAGAACATGGATCACTTCGAGAGCGAGAATATTTTGAGGATCGTCGACGATGATGACGATGAAATCTCGAGGCTGACGACCTCAAAGTCCCCATATGATGTGATGAATGACCAGCACGTACATCAACAGTTGGCGGCGAAGGCGGGGCAGAACACTGTCATGCGGAGCAGCAGCAAAGAGGTAAGACTTATTAAAGGATGCGCAAATTGGTTAATTACTTTCCAAGATATCAAATGATTAAATGCAAAACTGGTTTGGCTTACTTTCTGTGATTTCACGCAAATCAGAGTACATGCCGAATCGTTAGCAACCACACTTGCATTTATTGATAATTTTCATTTCATTGGTACACTCTCCGAAGACTTACAAGCATTGAGGAAAACAGTACAAATCGATGCTTTGGAATATCATCCAGGTTGGTTGAGTTTTGATAGCACCAACTGAGCTAAATAACATTTACACATAAAATAAATAGGAAATATTAAGATTCTGGTTCGGGATAGGTATCTCATGTATGGAAAATAGTAGAAAAAAGGGTTTAAAATATTATTTCTGTATGTAATCGATGTAGAAACAAAAACACTCAAATGTAAAAAGGACCTTAACAAAAAAACGTTAAGAATGTCAGAACACAAATCCGTGTACAAACGTACTGTTGATATGTTGGGTTACAATGTAGAAGGAGCCGAGCCTGATGTGTCTCTCGGGAGGCCTGGCGGCCAGGCAGATCTGTTTCGCGCAAAACAAGAGGATTTCAACGCACTTCATCGAGGAATGCGTCGACAATGTCAAGAACCACGGGTGAATGCGTCTTTAAGTTAGGACAGGTGCGGATCAAACAGGTATTAAACCAGGTTGCGCCATCAGCATAATAATTAGGACGAAGAAGGAGCGGTAATGTATTTGCTGAATGCGCGACTGTAAAGCCCGAAAAGTAATTTATTGGACTATAACAGCATGTTTTACATCATATATAGGCCGATATGATAAAATATGTATCTGATGAAAACCTGCGAAGTGTTTTACAGAAGAGGTCAATATTATACATTTGAATATGACCGATGTTAAAGTAGATACGCGTTCTGAGCTGCAGTTGTAATCAACGCTTTCAATTATTTTCAGTTGATATGCAAAAACAAATTGATATAACAAAATCTTCTTCAACTATCACGAGATATTAAAAATTATCATTTTCTCTAAAGGAAGAAGAGGAGGAGACAAAGTAGTGGCGATGGTGAAAGAACTGGTTAACATGAAGTGTTGGCTACATGTCTGTAAGTGTCAGAACCAAAATTCATTTGTTTTCATTTAAGCATTTGACCATATGATTTATGTGCGATTTTTCAGTGTTTAGGAATATGATTTAGAAAATAAAATTTCAATTAGTAATATGATAAATAATTCACATCGGCACGATGATTAATTGTAGGTACAGCCACAAAGATGAGATGCAGGTTCGCCTTGCTTTCCTCACTTGTGTCTTTATTCACACCGGCTCGCCTGAAAGCGTCAGTTTGTACTTTACAGAGTCTATCCATATATCTACCTTCCACGCTTCGCTCATTTTCTAAATGACTTTAGGAATCGATACAGGTTGACTGTTATTTTTGCCCAATTGAGTATAAGAATGATGTCAAAATGATTTTTCAGTTGGCAAAATGAATTTCTAAATTCCAAATTGTTCGAAATCCTACATAAGAATATATATGATCGTGCTTTAGGGCTCTGTGTAAAGAACCACGTCCTACATAATGAGAGCATGTTCAGGCTGAGTCTGGAGCGAATGGACACTCTTTGCTCCGATCAATGCTGCAGTTGGTTCCTGCAGCAGGCGCAGAGCAAGTAACACCTCGCATCGGTAAGCCTTTTCGTATTGAAATAATTGTACATAAGACGAATAGTTGAAGGTACCCCAAGGCGCCTTTACATATTAAAAGAGCCCCATGTCTGACGATCATAATCTCATTAGCTCTAGTCTGTACAAGATGAAATATCATAAAATAAAGAGGATAACAGCACTAAATGTGAGGAGCAGAAGTGGACCAGAAGTAGACTATGGCAAGAGGCGGAAGTTCAGTAGCGGTATTGGCTGAGCATATTGAATGTAGTAATACATTAAAATAAAATAAAGGTGCACTAATTGTAAATGTTTAGTTGATACACATGGGAATATAGTCCCTAAATGCCTGGCAAATGATACTTTATAAAGTTGTATTTCATTATCGTTCACTCTATTGCTAAATCTCAAATTTAGCTAATTAAAGATAAATAATTTCCACGTAAATAAATCACTTGATGACAATGATAAACTTGGCTTTCTAAAAATTAGGTAATCATGAAAATATAATCGATAACTTGTTAAAGCCCAACCTCTCTTTTTTAAATCTATTATTAATTTGACAATTAATAGGTCTAATTACTAGTTGGTAAATGTGTAATAAAATTAAGATAGATTTTGTTAGCCTTTGTAGCTTTAGATTGATCAGATGAAGGGGCAAACCAATGTGTGCATAGTTCCTTCATAGCGAGAAAGCTAGTAAGATAAATGGGTGGTATGGGGGGATATTAATTTTATAGTTTTTATTCTTTTCTTATGCAGTGCCTGGTGATTATCAGATGATATGGTCAGAGATGCTGAGGCATGGAGGCTGTCGATCAAAATGTAAATACATTTAAATAATCAACCAATTTCAATGGTCCACATACTTAAGTGAAGGTTTAAGTTAAGGTGAAAGCAAACTTAGCGAAGGTGTAAATATAGTTACAGTCCCCACAAGAACATTCCCCCAATGAATAGTCCCCCTTTTTGTAATTATAAATTAATTACTCCCTTACTTTACAGATATAAATCTTTATCAATAACAGTTATTTAATTTGTTTTCAATTGCATTTATTGTCACATGAAACACATGGCGAACATATACTTATTTTTAAAATTAATTATAGCTAGTATTTGAGTACATGCGCAGGTAGATAATCAGGACCGCTTGCCTTATAGGGGTCCAGGTGTTTCATTAACTTCTCAACTCTGTTTTGCTGGATTTCTAATTTAGGAAGGATTGTGTGGGGACTACGTTCCATGTCTGGAAGCTCCGTTGCGCTGTCGTGTGTGAACACTGATATGAACTGGCTGTTAAGAAGGGCACCTCACGACCAAATAAGGTGTTCCTCTTTTCTTGTAGCTACAAAAAAATACATATAAATATGCAAGCCAAATGTGGAACACCTTTTGTAGCTAGAACTCGTAAAGTCGTCTTCTGTTAAGTATAATTGATTTGGCCTTTGGGTTTATATGGATAATACGATTGTGTTTAAGAGGAGATATGCCGCATGATGCACAATTTTTGCTCTTGATGAATGACCAGAACATTTTTGGGTTTGCTCTAAATTTGTAACAGAAAATGCCATTTACCTATTTGTTGTATAATGCTTTAGCGTCTAGCTAACTGTTTTAGATATGTGTACTTTGGAGAGTTTATAACGTTGATGGTATGCCCGCTGCTTTTTTGTTTGGTCATGGGGGTGTTCAGGAGGGTGAATGTTCCGGTAACCAAACTAACCATTATCAATATAGTTTTGTGAATAGCTTTAGCCTTCATTTCAACAAACAAATTGATTTTTACTTTTTTTAATGTTCTTAATGATTAAACTAGATTTATTTTGAAAAATATTGATCATTTATGTGAACCACACTGTTTTTATTTAAAATGGCTAAATTAGATGATCAAAATAATGAAAAATTGTAAGTTCATATATTATCGCTCAAATTTTGCAAGAGTTGAGCAATACGAGGGAGACGATTTGTCAATTAAACACCGCATGAAAATGGAATGGAAACAATCTTAACTTTTACTTTTTGAATCAAACGATAAGAGGTGTCCATCCGTATGTCCTTGTTTACTGTCCGTCATTTTATTCGTTTGCCTTACGCTCGTAACTTTACCGTACTTGTATGTTACCTAAGATATTTTCTACCCGGTCTTTCTAGGCCTGCATAGTCAGTCCACTTCTGGTATCTAGATGATGTTCGCTGTTTAGTCGAATAGAGTAATATAATTATGATTAATAGTTATGTTCATTATTTATTGGTTGCTCCAGACTTTATATAATCTATTTTTGAATGTGTTTACTCGTACGAGGTCAAGAAGGCGTTTCGTTTCGATAAGTTTTTTTCCGGTAAAAGTCAAAATAACTCATTATATGGCATTTACAAGCGTACTGTTACATATACACTATTATCGTTTTATTATGGTTAAGGTTGTTTAATTCCATATTGAATACCGTAATTACCGGTGTATAACCCGCGGGTTATACACCGATTTTACAAACGAAACACCTGGGTGCGGGTTATACACCGGTGCGGGTAATACACCGATTTCGAAAACATAAAATGGTCATTTTGAGATTTTCAAAAATTGAACATATCACAAAAGCATGGTTTTGACTATAAAACCGTTGGATGACAGCTTAGCTTAAATACCAGAATATGCATAACCTTATCATAGTGGGGTTTTGCTATTACACAATCAGTGGTCAGTGATCGATGTTGAGAGATTAGCGAGCGACACTGAATAACAGTGAGTAGCATTGATAAAATACAGGGTGACTCAGATGGGTATTTGCTTTGTATAGCCTTATCATGTCATGTGTATTTACTGAGAAGACGATTTGGGGGTTATGACAGATATGGGATAGGAGTGATTTCTAAGTGGTATGAAAGAGGGGAAGGTAAGAGGGGGAAAGTGTGATATTTTTTTTTAACTTAATAACTGTTAGTTTTAAACTATTAATTATTTTATAATTGATAGTTTTAAACTATCAATTATAAAAAAAATACCTAATCTGTTTAGGTATTTTGTTTTATAGTTGATGGTTTTGTTTTATAATTGTATTTCACTGCATTGTATGGATATTTTATTTCACTATAAATCTACCCTTTTCATAAGCTAAGGGGTGCGGGTTATACACCGGTGCGGGTTATACACCGACTTTAAAAACATATTCCACCAATTTTGGAGGGTGCGGGTTATACACCGGTGCGGATAATACACCGGTAATTACGGTAATAATCCTTAAAGCAAACGGGTTGAAAAGACTCATTTGGATCCCTTCCTTTTAGCTCGCATTCAGTGTGAGAGTTGTCAATTCCATTATTTCTTCTCATCTTGCAAAAACTCGAAATCTAGCCGAAATCGCCTCGCTGCCCTCGTAGGTTCGGTGCGCTAACCGCATTTGATGGCAGAGAGTTCCATGATAACACAACTCTTTGTGAAGGATTCTTATCTGGGTTTCGTATTTGATTGTTACTTTATTATGGTACGATCGAATACTTTTGATTTCATATTTGCTTCGGCATTCCGTAACCTTAAATCTGTTGGAGCCTTATCATAAAATCAATGTAGTATCTTAAACACCTCCACAATATAACCTCTTATTCTACGATACGCTAGTGTTGGTAACTTTAACTTTTCGTAGCGTTTCCTGGTATGTGAGCCCATCCATTCCATGTAGCATTTTTGTTGCATTTCGTTTAACATGTTCACTTTATAAGGAGACCAGACACTGTTGCCATATCCAAAATTGGACATTTATTTATGCTTTACGGCCCAAAACTTCTGACGGGAAAGCCGTAGAGATTTGATTATATTTTAAATGACACATTTGGGTGTGTAGATATGCATTTCGAAAGATTTGTACGAACCCGTCTAATTCCGGTGGCGAAGAAAAAAAATGGAAACACGAGTATTTTCGAGCTAGAAATCTTGAACGGAATGTTGTAGAAAGATGGTTATATCTTCAAAACAACAGTCTTAGTATGTATACGTGCATCCTGATAATTTAAAGCTAATTTCTCTCAATGCCAGTGGTGAGTCTGACCAAAATAACCAAATATAGTCATTTTTTGGCAACATGAGATTGCATGGGCTAGAACTTTTGAATGAAGGGTCGTAGATGACTGGTTATATATTTAAAAGAACGATGTCTTCGTGCAGTTGGAAGGGCTCAGTATTGTGAAGAACTGCCTAAGTGCAAACCCGGAAGTGTACAAGTGCAGGTACATAACAGGCAAACGGACAGGTGGATCGCCGGTCTTGCGTCATCGCCATGGTTTCGGCCGGGACGTGGCACATCACGTGACACCGTGATGCGCTACGTCACGGCGCCTCGCTACCACTATAAAAGTCGGCTCAATAAACTTGTTGGGTTCTTTTGCCCCAATCAGCCTAACTAGTAGTACTTCACTGTGTTGGGATTTGGTCGGGACAAAGGAACACTTATTGTTGTCACATTTTGGTGGCAGCATAAACAGCTCTGAAATTGTCACTTGTGTCAGTTTACGAGTAATTTTAATTGTTTTATTTTTATTTTTATTTTTTTTTTAATTCTTTTTGATGAATCAGGAAACTGATCAAAATTGTAACGATATTTCACTTTAATTTTATATATTTTTATCCGAATTCGATGATATTGTTGATAATTGTAATTGTGTTGTTTTGCTTTAGTTTTAGAACT
>LQRL01148697.1:1075-11426 GCA_001703475.1 Hydroides elegans | reverse complement strand
GGGGGTGAGTTTAGGGACGATTGAATTCGACAGAGTAGGTCATCTATCTAACATCCTCGACCGTTTGTCTCATGTATTCTTGTCGTCCCAAGTGCTATGAATCATTGTATGTATTTTCATGTATGATCTTAAAAGATGGGCTAAAGGTATTCCTATTCTGGAAACTATGACCAGACGGACGTAGCTTTTATCAAATACTTAAATATTTTCCACGAAAATTCACTTATTTACCCACAACTATATATAACTGAACAAAGGCATGTGATTATTACGCAATTATAGACATAGCGTTTTGCTTCGTGCTTCCTTTATGAAAGGTTGTTGTAGATTAATTAAAGAAATTGGAACCCCCTAAAGACATAAATAGAAGATATAATTACACAGAATGTCTGTTTGAAAATGAATTTATGCCCGGAGAGCGAAGATGAAATTCAATATGAAGGATTTTCCTTATAAAGATCTTTAGTCTGCTACGAGATTTTAGATGTGTGTCTCATTAAAATGTCTCTGATACAGAAAAAAAGAACTAAAATACATAATTTATAGGTAGGGAATATTTTGAAATGATTTAAAGCTGTTTTGAAGATATTTGTATTTGTTTATCAATAATGAAGTAGGTTGACGACGACGCTTAACGTGGTAGCGGTTTTGATGAAGGTGATCCTTGCATGTTGCAAATATCATGGATCTCCAAAAGGAGATACAACTAGGCAGATCCTCGACGGGATGACATATATAATAGATAAAATCCTAGTTTTAACACGATAAAATGTTGAAATAAAAGTTTATTGATTTTTGTTTTTTTTTTTATTAAACAAGGAAGAAAAAATGTTTAATAAAAAGAACAAAAATCAATAAACTTTTATTTCAACATTTTATCGTGTTAAAACTAGGATTTTATCTATTATATTGTTTATCAATAATTCAAATATGTTTTCAAATGTTATGCATTTTATAAAACTTCCTCTAATGAAAATTAACACACAGCGGTCAAATGCTTAACGAGATGTGTGCATGACCTGAAAGTGGTAATTTCCGAGGTATTTTATCAATTTCTTTGCCAAGACGTAGGTGAAAATGTCATATCAACATGATTTTCATATCTCATTATGATATTCCTATTCAAATGGAAAAGTCCATATAGATATGAATATAATTATAAAAAGTCAACTATGGCATACGTAATCTATTTCCTGAGTCATGTGTTAGGATAGATCGATCGATTGTATCTGTCCGTCCGTCTGTCTGTCTGTCCGTCATACTTTTGTGTACGGGCTAGAACTTTTGAACGGAAGGTCATAGAGACTTGGTTATAGGCTCAAAGGAAAAGTCTTCGTCCGTAGATGTGCCTTTTGGCCATTTCGGTCAAAAAACACCCGACCGGAAGTGGTTAAATTGGCCAAAATATCCAAAAATAGCGGTTTTTCAAGACTTGAGCTTGTACGGGCTAGAACTTTTGAACGGAAGGTCATAGAGACTTTGTTATGGGCTCAAATGAAATGTCTTGTTCCGTAGATGTGCCTTTTGACCATTTCGGTCAAAAACACCCGACCGGAAGTTGTCAAATTGGCCAAAATATCCAAAATTGGCGGTTTTTCAAGACTTGAGCTTGTACGGGCTAGTTAACTGTTATTTTCAGAAATAGCATAGAGTTAAGGAAAGTTCAACTATACAATGTATAAACAAATAACAAAAAAATATCCCAGTGTAATGTTTACCTAATTAATTACACAGGACACATCATAAGCGATAGCATGTGCCTGTTTATGCTCGTTCGCATTGATTTCACATTAAGTGTTTCCAGCTCGTTTTGTCATTGTTGGTGTCTGCTTAACGAAGCATTGTGTATGATGTACAATGTTATAAGGTGGCGGTCGGATGGCATTTATTCAAATAATTTGCCTAGAAATATCACTTATATTGTATCTCCATGGTATTTGGACACTCCGGCCCCTACCACTTCTATTTTTTTTTTGAAAAATACACTTCGGCCCCCATCAAGACACTACGGCCCCTAAAGAAAAGCCTTTATAATTTACAGAGCTTTTTCTAAGTTGTTGGTCATGATTGTTCATACACATGATATAATCATAGTATTGGTTGAAATATTTTAAATAATTGATTCACCGTAATGAAAGGGCGCCATCCCTAAACATTTTAGTGCGATCTATTTGATTTGCTTATGGTTAATATATTTCAATAACTCCGCCGCATATATGCACAAAGTCATCCATCGCTATTATGATAAGTGGCTTGTTATGTTATCTATGAATCTTTAATGACATAGTCATGTCTTTTCAATAAACGACCGTGTCAATATGAAAATGACACATATATTTGACTTCATATCTAATGTATGTGCATCCCTGTGTGAGCTCAAGTGAATGTACAAGTGGATCGACGTGTTTGTTTACGAACCACTTGATTGTAACAGGAGCTTAACACTAAAACGCGAAAACGAAATTGCGTTTATCCAGGGACGGGTGGGTGACGTAAAGGAAGGGGAAAATCCAGATTGCCATATCCGGATATTTCTTTTTTTAGAGACATTGCTCCCGGTTCGAAGTATTTATAAAGTAAAGATTTCTTTACGAATTTCGATCTTTAATTTGAATAATTAAGAACAGTTGATTAAGATTGTTTTGGAACTACTGTGGGCACAAATGTTCTTTTTCCCCAAATCTTCTCTCTTCTTTGCTTGCCAAAACGAAGTGATCTCTTAACTCATTGTAATCGAATTAACTGCCTTTCTCTGCCTTCCGAACCCAGTCCTGTGGCTCAACAAATCAAGCAAATAAGCACATTGATTTCTCACGGTGTCATGGAGGAGTATAATGAAATGTTGATGGGGCGAATAAGTCGTCATGTTATTATTGGCGATATAGCGCTTCCGTTTTTGTGTCGCAAGACTTGTCACTTCCGGGTGGCAAATGGCAATGCCTTGTGCCGTTGACAAAGCAATGGCTGACCAAATGAGGAGTGCAAAAGAAAAGGTTGAAATTTTACTTTCAGGATGATATCGATTGAACGCATTGCTTAATCATCTTCTACATCTTCTGTAGCTTCATACCATAGACTGCATAATGATTACCATGAGGAATGTAATAATTTGCCACTCATAATTTATGAGACACTTTCTATATCGACGCTGCCCTGGAAGTTGCATTGTGATTAGCGGCGATATGCGAAGGCAAAATGTTTGCTGATAGATTGCTCAAGCTGTTTGAAAAGGAGAACACACAGACTGTGTTTGCCTTCTCATATATCATTTGTATATCGACAAGTTATGGTTTCATATAATATCTGCTACACCACTCCATTATATCCACGATTGGCTGTGTCCGCCGGATGCATGTGGCTGAACAGTTGATCACTGGTGGCAACTTTTATTTTTTTGTTGATGCAAGTTCCGTCACGATATGACAAGGGGTAAAACAATACAGTTAATGTGACATTGAAAAAAAAAACACTAAAGTTATTGTTGACGGTAGGAAATTTATTTATGCATTTTTGTCTTAAACTGTAGTTGAATAGCGAACCAGATCATTAAATGTGCCCTCGCTAAATCAATAATTTGAACAAATGTTGCATGTTGATGCAGGAAATCTGTTATTTTTCAATAATTGTCCCTTTTCTTCTCAAATGTCATTTAAGTGTTGTTAAATCGATTCCTTTGTGTCTTAAGAATAGGTTTCGTATTTACAATATATTCAATAGAAACTTTATAGGATTTCTGCTACGATTGTTTCCTATTGCGATGATTGGCTATCGCATAATTCAGAAATAACAGTGAGTTTTCTATTAAGGTATTATAGGTAATTGATTCGTGTAATAAATCTGAGCACTTGGTTATCTGCATCAATAGAACATGGAATTCTGATAATGATGTATGAACCATCTCCTCATCCGTTTGTTCCATCACATTCCTACATCGATGAACATAACCATTAGCCGCTCAGTTCACAATGTTTACATACCACCCGAATACCACTTGTAGGACTCCGGTCATAGAGAATGATGCCAAGGCTCTTTTGAGAAAGATTTTTGTTGTTGTGAAATTTACAAGATTTAAAAGATACGAATAATATTTTTGCGTAAGACATGGATCCTATAATTAAAAGTACTGAAATCATTATAATCATTTTCACTAGGTCCGTCAAGAGACATCTCTTTCTGAGGAGTTTATACAAAAATAGCAGTGATCGACTCGGAACTAATTTAATACATTTACGTAACTGGAAATCAACTGTGTTTTGATAAGCAATTAACCGAATGCAAAGTTTCACCCATTGCAAAAATTGGCTGGCCCTTTACATGGTTTTTCTCTCTTCCGTGTAATCAATAAGGATGATTTTGGTGCAAGTTGCTTCTGTGTTCGGTGTTGATCTCGACAATTTGCACTGACAGCTTCTGAGAAGCAGATCAAACAATCGCCAGCTCGTTAATTCTAATGGCATTTGAGAATCCAATTGTCTGCTAAGTTTGATGTCCGTGATGTTTTTAGATTCCACTTGATTTTATTGGATCATGCTTATTTTAGGTTGTTCATAATTTGCTATCACATTTATCAGTTTTTAGCTGATATTGCAGTGATATAGTTATCAATTGCAATTATGGGATGTTGTTTTGGACACACTGTTGATTATATTATTATCCAAGTTCTATTATCGAAAAGCAAATAAATTTATTAAAAATGGCGTACATGTTTGATTTAGATTATGCTGCTCATATACAGCACAGTAACACCCATATACAGTGGAACCTCGTTAACCCGAACACCGTGGGACCGGCGAAAATCGTTCGGTTTAACCGATTTTCGGTTTATCCGATAATATTCATAAAGTAAATATAGAGCCTCGGATCGCTAAATTTATTCGGTTTAAGCAATATTCGGTTTATCCGTGTTCGGTTTAACGAGGTTCCACTGTATTCCAATAAAATTAATGAACATGGTCGGAAAAGGTGAGATTTTATCGTTTAATTGGAAAAAAAGATAGTTCGTCACTGGCGAATGGTAGAGTGAGATACGATCCGTGTCATTCGGCGATATATGAGACCGAAAGTCTTGGGTGCAGGGCAAGTGCCATATTTCTCATGATTCCGTTAAACCTTTCGCATCTAATCTTAATGGCATCGCCATGGAACAACCCAGTCTACATAAAACCTCATTATGACATCATGACGACATCATACGAGCTAATTGTAGATCACCATGAGCTCATGATGAGGTTTTCTGTAGACTGGGAAAGAACCGAATCACACTAGACCAAGGAAACTTTTTTGATGGTATCATTGGTGTATAGAGTCTCAGTGTTTTGTCATTTTGAGTAAATCATTTTTTAAGGCGCTCGTACTTGCTCTGCTTACTGACCTAGAATACATTTGTTTAGAAAGCAAGTTCCATAATATTGCTCCATAGCACACTTCGCAGAAAAGACTTGATTGTAGCACCTTAAATCAAATACATGTACACTGTATATGTATATGTGGCAGCGAAACTTTAATTTAAGCGAAACTATAGTTTCGCTAGCGAAAGATTAATTTCTCTGATGATGTTAGAAAAAATAGACTATTTAGGAGTCCTCAACACCCATAACTTATGATTTTGGTTCAAATAAACATGTTTTATGTATCTTTTGATCCAATTATATGTATAAGTGACATAAAGCACACTACCAGAGAGGATTATCCGTGAGTTGAGTTATGAACTTAACTTGGGGATAAATCGGCTTATTTCAATTACATCATTGAGTAGAACTCCATAAAAAGCTTTTGATTGATTGGTAAGATGGCCTATGAATATATTGCTATACATATGCATAAGATAAACTGTTTAAAACGCCTCATATATAACACTACGACAAAGAATACTTACAAAATCCCAAAAATTAATCTTTTCGCTAGCGAAATTGAAGTTTCGCTGAAAATTGAAGTTTCGCTGCAACATATACGTCACTGGCGTGATTTGGAAGCCAGGTGAAGCGTATCCTCTATTCTTTTAAATGGGTAAAACCATTTCATCGCTGCTTGAGCGACAAGTACTCATTAAGCCATTTGAATCACTCCGCTCAGAACGGCCATAGCGTTTCCGTGGACCGTCATAAGACCAACCCAACCTTTTCTTCTGTCGCTATTTCATTTATCTACTTACGCCATAGGAAAAATCAGTTTGAGATTTGTCTTTTAATTTGAATCTACGACAATATGCCAGCGAGTTATCGAGGACTCAATAGACAAGGTCAGCAGCGAATTGAGATAATCTATAGACGACGACTGATGACCTGTGTGTATCTCATTACAACGACAAATGCGCACCTCTATGATTAGGTGACGCACGGAGACCTCAATAACACATGACACAAAATACTGCCCCGGGGCGCACCGTCATACAAAATATCTCCTTTACACTGCCGCATAAAAACATGTCATCAAAACCTTCTCGCACAAAAAATAGTCGGGCCTTTTCTTGTCATTCTTTGCGTGGCGCTTGAACATTTGACGCCTGAAGACTTAATGAAAACCTGTTAGAACCCATATATGTATTTATTTAAATGACTTATAGTAGCTATTATTTTTTTGGCCCGTTTATACCTTTTATAAATATATGAGACCCAAATAACTTATACATAGTATGTGGTTTTCAACCATTACTAATAATAACAAGATTCAATGTTGGTTATATTCTTATGTCAATATGGCATAAACAGTGAAAGGAAGAAATCTGATAAGTGTTTTACAGCTTTTTATAGTCGGATAGCACTTTTCTAGTTAGTTATATGCTTGGTTTTTATGAGTTCGTTTTATCAGATTACTAGTTTTATCAGTTTAAGTAGCGAGCTTTTATGTAGACACTCAGTTGTTCGTCAACGTTATTCATGGTTTAATCAATTGTCGCCTCTATTGCGCTTCAGATCACAAATAAAACTGACATTCATTAACACTTAGGTGTCTATTGAGACGTGACTTTACATTAAGATATATATGGTCTGCATTTTTAACGTGATTATTCTAACTAATTATCAATCGATTTATATTGTTGTGATTTTTTAAATCGAATTTTGGATAAAAGTAGAAACTTTATGCATGAATACCGCTATATACAGGTAATGCAATTCGTATAAAATTCAAGTTAAAATGTAATGCTATTTTGAATTCGGCAAAGGGGTTAAATCTTTGCTTCGATGTTGGTGTTTAAGAAATACTTGTAAATATGTGGTTTTGTATGATACATTCACTTAATCAAAGTATGCTACTGCAATGCAATCGCAATGTATAGGTAAATAAGTGCAATATACAGGTTATAGTGAATCTTTACATTTTCTAACCGTGCTTTGAGATTGGTAGCGAAAGTAGCTTTTGTAGAGAGCATACACTGTTTGACATCGTTACAGCTCTTGGCTTTATTGGTGACAACTACCTCGGGCTCAAAGCTACAGCTGATTGACATACATATTGCTGGTTCTCAATATATTTTTTTTTGTTTTGCAGAGCCTGGAGTGAATCTCGCTATCAAAGACCCGATCGTTCGAACCCGAGAACTCTTCCGTTCCGAAGTCACTGACAGTTTTCCCGTTAGCGTACTAAGGTGAGTTGAATAGGCCGTTACAGTGCCACATAAGATTAAATCATAAGCGATAAAGTCATTAGCAAATATGGGGGTTCTTTATACGTGATGCATAATGCATAATGTGCTGGGTCAGTGTCCTCATATATTCTCGTTTCTATTTTCGTGGTAAACTTTGACATTATGATTATACCAGAAATATATATGGATTTAATATTTGTAATTAAGTATTTGTTATCATTTCCTTTGTCGTTCTTTCTCCTTGATTGTTGATTTGAGATACCTGGATAAACATGTATAACACTTGACACTGATTGAGGTAAATATCTTATTCGAAACATTTCGATATACCTCGTGACGATTTGCAGCCGATATTACATTATAAACCCCCCCCCCCTTCCCATCCGCCTCATCCCATCACTCTATTCTGTAAAGGAAGACGCATTGCAGTTACTAATTGATCCACGGCAAATTCCATTTGAGGAGCTACAGCAAAACTGCATAATAAAGAAAAGGCGGTTACAGCATGATGTGATAAAATTGTCACAGTAAAAAGTGCCGAGCTGAATCCTCGGGCCATATCGAGGAGCAAAAGGCCCTTAAGTGGCGGCGTCGCAAAAGTCGCGTCTCAATGACAAAGCAGTGGGAGGCAACTGCCGTGTAAATAACCGGCACTTGCCCAATACTCGGGCTGGGCAAAAGGATCCGATTCACTTATGGTTATGATTGCCCGAAAGTGCTTATTGGGGTTCATTTTTATATTATAGGCCGATTTTGTAATGATGCCGTAATAGTCTTTTGTAAACAAGTTTGTTCTTTGTATTTATAAAACTGAATAATTAAAAATTCCCGGCTGGTTTTCCAAAAGTAATAAAAATGCTGCGTTGCATTATGTACGAGAAGGTTAGAAAGTTCATGTCATGTATGTTGTGTCGTTTCAGAATTAATTTTATGCATACATGAAACATAACTAATAACGTAATAAAGCACAAGATATTATTTGATGTGACACAATTTGCCTTGCATCGTATTTCAACGTGCAATTACTTGCGGCAAATAAGCAGTTTATGTCTAATTCATCAGTCAATAAGGCCCCCATGTGCTAATTACGCCTTTTTGCGTTGCACCAGATCGATGATGATGAAAACTGGAGGGAAAATGCAATTATCTTACACTTAAAACGTTTTTTTTTGCCCATCAGTCTTATGTTACCACGCTAAATAGAAACTGTTATTTGAATATTTGTTGTGGAATATTGATATGTTCCTTGAATATTTATAAATATTTATAATATAAACATTGGTATCACTAAATGTCTTTGATTAACTAATTCAATACAAGTAAACCATGATTAATATGAAAATTCCCTTATTAGAAAACGATATAATTAATAAACGAGTTTGTTTATTTTCATTATTCACAAACGAAGCACTTAAAAAAGGGCGTTGTCAAAGGAGCACATGAACTCGCTCTTTTTTAATCGTTGAGCCATTAGATGTTTGTGTGACGACCTTTGTTTTCCCCGTTAATTTGTAAATCATGTCGCAAGACTCGCACGATTGAACAGAGGGGAAATAGATGACATGACGATCGGAATCGATGCATTATTAATCTGACGGTTGATCGACCAACGGTTTTTCTGGCTTCCAATGAATGCCCAAGTGGCCGATATTTAATGCCGTGCTATGGCGAGAGGTGCCATGTGCCAAAATAGGAATCTGACAGATATGTTGTAAGGCTAACGTAGACACTCTATTAATTTGAGTTAAGCACAAAGATGAAGTTGTAAGAGTAAGTCATCCATCTCCCTAACTGTTATTCCCAAGCCACTATTTTGTACTTAAACATAATGCACTCATTAAATGTATGTACCACTTTTTCGGGCTTTCATGAAGCGTTACCCTGACTTTAAGACGGACGCATTTGGAATGGAAAAGATTTGTGATTAAGCACTAAGTTGAAGCCTGTGAATCCTTCTGGATAATGTGATTAGCGCATGGCATCCCCATTAAACGGGATTCATTTGGTTCGTCACATCTTTTATTGATCATAGTGCATTTTCCTGTCACAACACCTCCCTTGATACATAATTAGCAGAGTGGTCAAATTTAGGAGATTCCCTCCAAGAGGACTGATTGGTTGGTCGAACTATAGAAACCAACTAGTACAGGTCTGTAAAAAGCCTCATGACAATATTAAGTCATTGAAATGAGATTATTTTGTCAAAGGGATTAAAAATAAAGATTGAATCAACTGTTTTATATGGTTAAAAAACATCAGCAAAGTGTTAGCTTCCTGAATTTCCCTCTTTTAAGGGAGCCCCATTTGTCAACGTGACTCAAGCTATAGCTCCATGGCCTCAAAATAGGATCGGAACCGCAAAAAGCAGAGCGACTGCTTTAACAGAATTACGCAGGACTTCATGGCTGATCAAATGTGATTGTTCAAGTTCCGTTGGGAGAAGAAATGGTTCTTGCCCGTAATGAAATTGGAAAGGACCCATTGGACCCATCACGGATCGAGATAAACAAATTTGGCGGCAATCTCGTAACCTTGATGCCTGCACTTCTCTCGCTTGCTTCTCGCAGCCAGTGTGCCCTTTTGTCGCTTAGTCCTCCGTTTTGCGCAACAGAAAAGAGACAGACAACTTAGTCGAATGTATTTATATTGTTCTTGGTTGCTATGATCCGACTGAGTATATCTCTTCTTACACTTCAGTTGTAATTCCTACCGGAAATTTTATTTAGAGTTATCCAAACGATGCAATCTGATCTTTTCCTGTATCTC
>LQRL01148696.1:12293-23652 GCA_001703475.1 Hydroides elegans | reverse complement strand
AGTAAAAACGATCTTGGTTCTTCTCGTTGTCTCGCCATTTGAGCTACGAAACACCTCTCAAATATAATTATTAATCTTAGATTCCCTAACAACGAATTTAAGATTTAAAACACATGTGCAGTAAAACCTTACGACATATATCTAGACCGGACATCTCTCTGAGCCGGACGGTTTCTCTTACACTCGTTTTATTTTTTCACTATTTAACTACTAATTATACTTATATCAAATCGATACGGCAACGTTTTATGTATAAATTCAAATAAAATATGAACACTTTTGTGTTACATCACGTGCATCCTGTTATACATGACCATTACTCGAAGAGTCCAATTGTAACTGATTTACGCCATATACATTTTTTGTTGGGATTTTCAACACAAATAATGTAAACAACTATAAATAACAACGGAAATACCCTACTTGAAAAAGTAAAATCTAAAAGCTTTTGTACATTACATTAATGGTGATCTTTTTATGTTTCATCTTTCATGTCTAGAAGCCCATTGTTTAGGCAGCCAAAGAATGATATTTTCTTAGATTAGATATTTCCAAAGAAAAGAAAGAGATGTTACATTAACTGCAGAAAATTAATCAAATCTTTTTTTTTCAGATATAAACTCTTAAGTGAAGATTAAAATTGATATGAGCAACCTTTTCAAAGGCACAAAAAGAGTTAGTTAATGTTTTATTTGAATAGGTTGAGAAAAAAACAACCGTTTACTCGTCTTGCCATTTCTAGTAGTACATTGGACAACACATTTTTGCAATAAGTCGGTACTTGACGTCATTTATAAAAGTAATCACATAAATACCCAGAAATAAATAAATATTATTTGGACTATACAGTTATGAATTTCAACTATATATATATATCTACATCGTTGTTTTCTGTTGGATCACTTCCCGTGTGGCCACAAGACCTAGTGCTGAGCGATTTCCGAAAATTGAGTAATTTCAATACATAAAAAACACTGATTCCTGTTTTCAGCATCGCCCTCCACGTGACCGGACATTGAATACATTTTCTAAATTTGGATCCAACATATTATGGGAATATGAGAAAAAAAAACAGTTGCTAAAGGCATAGGCATTAGGACTTGAAACATAAAATTTATGTTTAAACATTCAAGTGGTGACACTTCATTAAAAAGCTTTTAATTTCATCACATACAATCTCAGATTGCCGTGTGGTATTTCATTTATTTTTTATTAATCTTGGCGCTTGTACACTGAGTAAAAATGGATCATATGTGTTTTCCTAATCAAAAGGTACACCACCTGATTTTACAGAAACAGTTATGATTACATTCAGTCCTTTTTATTAAGTATGAACCCAAGGTTTTGACTCCAACGTTTTTGTCAGATTTCCATCTAATTGTTGACCAACGTATCCCTCTGAACAAAGACTACACCACATTTTATTTCTAAATAACTAGTTGTTCGTAAAGAACAGATCATGTAGCAAATTTCTCATTTTGCAACCATTTAATCACACCCCGTACAAGAAAATGAGTTTTAAGATAAAACAATACATTAGAAGTACATATTGAATATATTTGAGAAATTTGTCCATTTCTTATTATATGTTTAATGCAAACTCAACATATATGACATGTGTACATGAGGGTGTTGTTTTGCTAGCCCAGACCTCTTACAAATTACATATTATTCGTGTCAATATATTTTTAAATACAAAAATTAATATAGCTAGCCCCTTCCAATGTGTTGATGATTTGCAACCATAAATAGCGATTCCATCGCACCTAGCTTTATGCGGGTTTTCCCTTTCCTCAAACGCGACGTCACCAACAACAGTGTTTCTAAGCTGATTACCCGAACCAGCCCTCGACCCTCCAGCGATACCGTTCCAATCCGCTCTCATTAGAAATTGCTTCGCGTATTTCGCCGCCACGAGGAGGAGCACCAATAGTCTTTCCCTGCTATATGCCGTGAGTTGGTTATCAGGTTATGCTGGAGTCACAGCAAAACGGTGGCTATGTTTTAGCTTAGTAGATGGTCACACACGGGTAATTGTCTGGGTCAGTAATTAAATCTCCTCACCCCCTGATGTGGGGAGCCAAAGGTGTTGGAAAGACCGGTTGACAAAGACGGATAGGTGGCGTGTGAGTGAATGGTCTATTCAAAGGAAGGGCTTCAAGAAACCATAGGAAATAAAGGAAGGGTTTATTGGTCATCAGGCGATAAATAAGTCCATATTGATATACTGTGCACGTGTAATAAAAATATAATATATGATGGAAAGTTTTTCTAATGGGATTTTATTAAAACAGGGATAAAAAATATAATATATTTTATTAGAAAAGATAGACGATAAACATTAACTTCAATGATAACACCTTGAATCAAGTATTAAAAGATATGAAAATATACTAATATGCCATTTTATACTTGTATTTTAATCTATAGTGAGTGCAACAAATAAATGCGGATACATGTTCAAATGTGAGAAACGAATTCATTATTATGGATATTGTCACATCAGCATCCTGCTTAGGATTGCGAATCCATTATTAATTGTTCTGCAAGGTAGTACTGTATGAATGCAACCGATAAGTACATACTGCACGAAATCTATAAAACATTAATTCAATTAAAACAAATCCATAATGTCAATGCTAAACCAATACAACATTGGTAGAGCTTGGCCACACAGAATGTTTCTTGCAGCATTTTCCCACCATAAACTGTTTTCCTCAATGTATTTCTTACTGAAAGCCAAAGCCGAATACTTAAAAATCGTAACGCAATTAAGTAGCTTTTTGAGTTTTCAAAAAGAATTGCTTGGACAAACTCGGTTTGTCATTGACAATAAAAATCGACGAAGCTTTATATGTTGCCAGGCTTCAACGCTAAATTGAGCCATTTTATACAACTCGTTATTATTGGGGGAAAACATATATTGCAGTAACACTAATCTATACTTCAAAAACGATCAAATTTGGATATTAACAAAAAGTGATAGAACACTGATCGAATAAAGTGTCAGAAAAATATTTGCGCAAATGCACTTGAGTAAAAACATATAACGTTAAAAACATATAACCATTGTTAAGTTCTATTCACTTGTTATCTGCTTTCGTATTCGCCAAAGCAAATCTTGCGTTCACGCTGCATTTGTTCTAAAGCTCCATTGAAAGTGCTTGGATGAATTCAGTTGTGGATGTGAATTTGAGTGTGAATAAAGATGTAAATGGCACATTCTTTGAAAACTACAGTTCTAGAATTCCACTTAAACGCATACCGTTTTTTTTTGGAATATAATCTACCGTGGTCTTTATATGGATTGAGGACATGAATATATTTTCGCACAATGATGCTGTGGTCCAGCCCAAAGTATTTAGAGTATTATAGTTTTTCTATAGTATATGTCATCTATGTCCCTTATAGCAAAGTTCAAAACGTGTTTTGAAAACCTGGCATTCTCTCTTTCTGAAGGATACAAAACTTGGCAACGTCGGTTCATATTCATGCCAAATGCATTCATCACATATCTAAGGCTCTGATCACCTTCTCATCGCTCCCTTTTACTCTTAAGGATGCAACATATCTATTGTATGAGGTGACAGGATATTTCACAGACGTCCTCATGTTTTTATACTTGAGAGGTTATCAGTCATCTTCGTTTTTGCTCATCCTTTTGTATTCCATAGAGCTGCTAGCACCACCTGATGAAACAGGTTAGGAGGTCTAGGTGAAAGTTGTTCATGTCTGGGTCAACTAGCAAATACATGCACTAGTTTTTATTTCAAATGTGCAAGACATAATAAGGGTTTTCAAAATTATTCCAAGGATTGTTTTTAAAATTGCATGAACGAATTACAGTTTGAGCAGGCTCCTTTTGCCTTTCATAAGTTCATTTGCCGGGTTTTAATAGCACAACACTTGATAACGAGTATTTTGACATGATATTAGGAATAACTCATATGTTTTATCATCTCTTTTTATATGTCGTTATTTTATTTATAAAGGACTCTATACCCGCATGCCCGCATTTCAACGAGCACATACAGTTGCGCGCATTCCTAACCCAGCATGGACAAGGCTAAACGCTAAACGTTAAACGCTTAAACGTTAAACGTTGAAAGGTACACGTTAAACGCTTAATGTTAAACGCTTAACAATAGCCACCCACATGTGTGAGGGTTGTATGAACAGCTTTATTTTGAGTGCTTATTATAACCACTAGAATTCCCTGGATACCAGGTAAAAACTAAAATTTACAAACACAAGTGTTCAAATGAGTTCGTTTACATATAAAGCGTAATTCATTCAATATCAAAACCACGTAAAAATACTCACCCTTATCACGTGACAACAAACGCCAACTGTTAATTGTATAATGCTTAAACGTTATATTCTGATATATGTATTGCGAATCTTTGAACGTTAAACGTTAAGCGCTAAACGCTAGATAGACTGAAATGTTTGAACTGCGCGTCACTGTACTAGTTTTAACATTAAATTTTGTTAATAAACATACAATAAAAAGCACTGACATGGTTAATTGGTCCTGGTTTTCACAAATTTAAATTGTCGGCTACCCTCGTTAGTTTGCTGTAACAAATTATTTCAATATGAAACACCTTCTCTAAATGTGTTAATGTAAACTATGAAATTTGCTCCAAAAAAGTTAATTTAGGTGTCTTGGTAAACTTACATGTATAACCACTATTTCCACTTAAATGTAAAAAGATGTGTTACTTTTCTTAGATTCAACTAAATAAAACACATTTAGATGCATCGCGGGGTGTCTAAAAGGCTGTTTCGATATCAGCTTACATTTCCTATTTTAGACAAAAAAAAACTGTATATCCATGTGCATGGCAACGATTTCAAAGTGACAACCGCCGACAGAACTATTTAAAAAGAAATATTACTCTGTTGTTTTAATATCAATTAGGAAGACTAACCCGACCACCCTCTATTTTTAAAATCAACGCGACCACCAAAATTTGTAAAGTAATCACGATGTTTTTGAAACACAAAACATCATTAGGAAAAATGATTTTAGATACATCATAAATGTCTGCTTTTGAATATTTTTCAGAGCTTTAGTTGCGATCTGCTTATGTAAAATCCTATTTCTTCATTGAAATGGAAACAAAATGACCTGGTTTTGAAATATTCATCGTGTCAAATTTGATTCTTGATTTAGATAAGATTTAACAAGCATGCTGTAATTTTATCCATTACGTGACATTTTCCTATACTTTAAATACAATGAATTTATTTATAAGTTACCGCAATTAATTTAATCGAACATTATCCCTTATTATTGGGACTCATATTAAGGCGCGGTCATATTGCATTCATGTTCAGCAACAATGTCATCTTCAGTCGAAACGGAAACGGTTCACAGTGTTGTTCCAAACTATAGGAAGACCACCCATCACCGGAACCATTTTAAATTGATTTTTTTTCAGTTACTGTGGGATATATAAGAGCAAATATACGATTGCATTTAACATAGGATAAATATTTGCAATGTTCAAATACTGTAGCGCACGGATCTCGTAATTATATATTGCTATACAACAGTCAATATAATAACTAAAAAACAATAAAACGCAATGGTGTTTTAAAATAAATGTATATAATAAAAGAGAAAAAAACAACATATTCATATAAATTTCACACTTGAAATGCGAACTCTTTCATCAATGTAAATAACTTGAATCTTACGCATTGATTACATAAGTGCTGATCAACACATGTGACCAGTTCAATTGACAGGTTTACATCCTCAAAGTGTTGAAAATATCAACATCTTTACAATCAATGGATACAGAATTCAACAGATTAGAGCGAACCTGCTTTGGAAAACATAACAAAGATTAGTTTGGAAGAAAGTTCCTCTAAAAACATGGTGTTTACTACGAATTTGCAAGGTTTAGGCAAATACATGTAAGATAAAAGAGCAGGATGTTAAATGTGATTTTCATTGAAAACATTTCAAGACATATGACTTTGTATAGTGTTCACCCGAAGCAGTAACACTCCTTTGTAATAAGCTTAGTTTCTAAGGAAATAACGAGACTGATCATATAAAAGTTTTAAAAAAAGTTCATTTATGATATTTGGAATGGCAAGGTGATATCCGCTCACATTTAAGGTTGATATTTTGATTAACTGTCAGATCACATCCCGTCTTTAGTTCCTATAATGAAGCAACACATATATATAATAAAAACACTCGGATCGAAACGGAAAATGCAGTAACTGCTGATCGAAACATTGAATATTAAGATTAACGATAGAAATAACAGGATAGATGTATAGTTGACTGCAGCGAGAGCAGGCTCAAACACAAGTGGCGTAATTATTTGAAATAAATAAAACATTACAAATTATCAGTACTTACTGTCAAAAGATAAGATGACTTGTCCCTACTGATTTGATATTTAAGCCCTTATGAGATATTTCAGTGATATCGTAATATCGTTTTAAGATCATTAACAGTGTCTTTTCTCTCTGTTTACACTCTCCTCACAGCATCTTCAAGGGTTGTGGCCAAACGTTCCAACGTTGTTTCTGCCATTTTCGCTTCGTGCTTTAGTCGAGGTGACTCAAAACCTGATTAACTGAATAAAAAGCTAAATATGGGGAAAATAGAAATACATTATACTGGGATAAATTAAGTGTTTTTTAATACGATTGTGTAATAGGTGAAACGTGTAAAAACAATTTATCGAGTTTGTGGGAGATCTCACTTTCGGATGGTACGTCTGACCGTACCACCAAGAGATTTAACAAGCATGGTAAACAGGCTAATTTGATACTTTCTTTTCTTATGTACATCTTTGTACTTTTTTAGAATTCTATGAAGAAATGTCTATGATCCGAATTAAGCTGGTGATCTAGCTGAGAGAGATTAAAAGAGAAATTATAAACAAAATCAATCCTGGATACAAGATTTCTGAACATGTGGATAAACAAACTAGTTTGTGATTCGATATATTCAATCTCTATATAAAAACAGATATATTGACGATCACTATTTATTAATGTTTAAGGTTATCTACAGCTGTTATTACAAATTAATACATTTCGGTTTGTATCTATGAATAAAAGTTCAACTGAAATCACGTGGCCGCAAACGAGTTATTTGTGATAGTTTAAAGTGTTGAAACTGGTTAGCACTTTATTCTTAAAGTAAAGCGGTCACAGTAAAATAAATCGAAAGATATTGCGCTCTCTATACGGTATTTATAAACGCAAATAATAACATTTTCTGCAACAACATTTAGGATATTCATAACCTTAATGGATAACATGATTGTATTATTACACAGCATTTATAAACGTGATGGGTTTTGTGATTGTATCAATAAATTACATTATAAATAACATTAAAACATTATAAAACAACACCAATATCATTATAGCCATGGATAAGTGGATAATTTTTGCAATATTTTATAATTTGGCAATATCGCCACTGGTTGCCATAGAAACACCGATACGCATAGGCACACTCGTGCCTAACGACGCCGTCTGGCCTTTCGCCGCAAGAAACATTCTTCCGGCTGCGGAGCTAGCGAAGGCGCACGTAGAATCAGAGGGCATCCTAAACGACACATTTAACCTTGTCATACTAAACCGCGATAGTAACTGCAGCGATCGCTTGGGTATGAAAGAAGCTATCAACTTTTTCATCGAGGATAAGATCAATGCTTTCTTCGGTCCAACGTGTGACTTCGTTGCTGCCCCGGTTGCGAGGCAAGTGACCTTTTGGAATCTACCCATGCTTAGTATTGGGGCTATGGCTCTGGATTTCCGCGACCGGAAAAGCCAGGTGTACCCCTTACTGACCCGTGTTGGATCCACCAATTTGCATACGTTAGCTTTCGGTCTGGCGGAAATATTTCGAGAAGTACCGAAGCGCAGTCCTCATTCGTGGCACAAAATCAAAATGCTCTACGATCGCAAGGCCTGGAGCCATATCAATCCGGAGTTTTGTCACTTAGCAACAAGTTCCATTGTCTACAGCATAGGCGATGTACCGAATACGACCATCGAGTTGGATTACTACAAGCTGTCACATGGTGTACCGACGGAAGAGGATATACAGTCGATTCTGGAGTCGGAGATCGGCAATGAATATGCAGGTAAGGGCAAAATCATATATTTTTAAAAATAAACATACTGATACGTACAAGTGTATTGGATACGTTCTAATTCAATATTTGTATTAACAAATGTATCGTGTGGTCTAAAAGGTTACTTAACATGTTGCTTGCCCTGTTTTTATTGGATCGTTTCCTAAGATTCTTTTAAACTAGCATTACTTTTCTGGAGAATAAGATTGTTAAACGGTAAGTGCGACTTTTACAAAGAGTTACAGTTTATAAGCAATAAGCCAAACAGGTTCATAGAGTACTTCCCATACGGTTCCATATTGCTGTAGTTTGTAACACTTCTAACACTCGATCACTGGGGCATGGATATATGCGTTAGCCTACAGAGAATTCATAGAGATAAATAGTAAAATTTATCTGAAGATCTTTTTACTCTAGAGCCTCAGTTCCTTTGAACAGTTACTGAGAAAGCAATACATGTCCATTCGTATTATAACACAGACGTCTCGCCCACTGAATAAAACAATGTCCCTATATTCAGCACCATTCTTCTTTATTGCGTCGCGTTCATGACAATCCAAGATTCATAGCATCTTCTTTAAGCTACGGTTCAGTAACGATCAAAGAACCTTCGTGCTTCTTGGTCGTTGTAGTAAATCGCTTGTCCAATCAATGACTCATCACTGAAAAGAATAAATGCTTGTGTCATTTGCTTCAGATAATCAAGACATTCTTACCAATTTACTCGCAATAGCGAATTCATCATTTCGATATCGCATTAAGGGTGCGGGAAATATATCACGCTAACGCCAAATCCACTGGTAAAGATGTGTTTGATATTGCAATCACATATATTTTTATGGAGTGCTTCTCATTAATAAATGTCAAATTAGAATCCATAACAACCTTGGTTAAATGCCTTTGGGGAAAATAATGGGGTTTTAGGTAAAAACTATGCGATTTTGTATGAAAGACAAAAAAGTTTCCGTTTATTATAAAAAGGCGTACCTACCGAATACGTACTCATTACCAGACGAAAATAGTGGTAATAGCATCAGCAAGTTATTGTTCACATTGAGTACATACATATAGCTTTTTTATCTTTGTTTAAAATCGAAGTAGGTCTTTTTGCTAATTGCAATCGCATGCATCCTTGTGTTTCATCATAAGAAAATGACACACAATAATATTTATTGGCGATTTTTATTTGGTACATTCACATCAGCTAAGACATTTTTCTCATTCATGTAAAGAGGCGATTATATGGTTGGCTCGTAAGAGCTGCAAATGATACAATGGCATGCCAATACAGTAAACGCGCTTTATAACTTTGCCACTCCACGCCCGCACGCTTAACACTCCACGCCCGCACGCTTATTACTCCACGCTTAAATTTATTTTTGTCCACGCTCGCACGCCCGCACGCCGGCACGCCCGCGCGCTTATATGTATGAATATAAACAATGCAAGGCATAACAATTTATCATTCTGCTATATGCCTCGTTTATCACTTGAACAGCTACAAAACCAATACCTTTCCTATTTATTTTAATTTCGATATTAGGATTAAATTGATTTCTACGCATTCAAGTATCTAATATCGAAGTATCATATTATAACACAGATTCGTTAAAGAGAAAATGTGCATTAAATAACTCATTTTTATAATTATACGTAATAAATTATAAGTGTTTAAATATTTTGCACTAAATCTTTCCAAGTTATCTTTACTCTGGTAAATGAATAATTTATTTAGTCTTAATAATAAAAAGGTAATGCGCTATATTGTCATAATAATGGCAGCGATCCCAATATTGAATAACAACGTAAAACATTTAAATCGACCTACTTATCATAAGTCTAGTCTGCTGATTGAAAATTAACATCTATAAAGGAAACCTCAATAACATTGTTTTAAAAGTAAAAAAAAACACTTAAAGCAGTCTTAATATTAAGGTGCATGGGGCTGACCGAATTGCGAAGTGTTTAGAAAAATATTGTTTCATTATGAAGAAAACATTCTATATATGTGTTCTACAATTATTTATCAAATATAATATACACATTTGACATGATCATGTTTGTTTATCCACGCCCGCACGCTCGCACGCCTGCACGCCCGCACGCTTAAATCACTTCACGCTTAAATTGGAATTTGTCCATGCTAAATTCCTATCGTGCGCACGCCCGCATGTTGCAAAGTTATAAAGCGCGTTTACTGTAGCTATGGAAACGAGGAATTATAAAATTTTTAGATACGTATATGACTTCAGACTTGCATTTTATGATAAAGAAGCTATTTAATTTTGTTATTATAAATAAAACAAAAATACAAATCAATATTTGTGGAACAGTTTTAACATTATCTATCAGTTAAACTTCAATTAGTAAATCACAATTTCAAATTCATTATTCTCAGGGAGATTATATACATGCATATGTAATTCATGCATTGGAAGTCACGTAGTCGTAGCTTGGTTCGCATATATAGCATGGTCTAGAATAGTTTTTGTATGTAAGGGTAGCAAAATACCGATCCCAACCAAGCCCTATTTTATGGTTGTTTATTTTCAATTCGACGTCCCAAAAACAATGTACTCTTCCACCTGCCCAGGGGCCAATGCACAAAGCGGACATTTTCATTAAATTTGCAAGCCGGGAGCTTGGTCGTTAGCTTGGCGTTTCCCCTTTAAAAACAATATTTACAATGTTGAAAAATCGTTCGATACTTAATTTTCTAGGCGGCCTTTTGATGAGTTTTTTTCCTTTAAGCGTTGAATCAGCGTTGACCATGTTTTGATTTAGGATTCTATGGCAATTCTATTTTAACTTAAAATTTAGTATCGGTATACAAATATGCTTTTCTGATTAGTTCGTATTTTGTATTCAGTCAAAAAGTACTATTATAGTAAAAATAATCGTCTCTGGAATTAATTCGTGACCTGCAAATTTAGCTCAAATGCTCACTTGGTGCTAAGGCCCCTAGATGGGAAGACAATGATCTTATATTTTTCGACGTCTCGATAAATGCATGCGTAGTGTTTGCATGCAACAATATTAAGGGTTCATTCTCACTTATACTCTTAGAATATAACAAACTGAAGCTGCATAAGACTACTATAATAAACAAAATCGAAATTCAAATATCAATTCAAACGTGTTTTTTTTTCGGACCGAACCGTGACGTGCTCTGTTTATCGATGTCCCGTTTTTGGTTATATTTCATGCTTTAAAGGCGTCCTAAATATTATGGTCAG
>LQRL01148687.1:127473-151715 GCA_001703475.1 Hydroides elegans | reverse complement strand
ATGCCATAGCCAAACAGGTTAACGTCACAACAATCCGCTTGTTCGGGAGCAACAACCATTGCAAATATGTTAAATATGATGCTTAAAACTCCAAACAGCAGTTGTAATACAGCCGTGAATAAACCAGCACGGGTGTTGTAGGTCTCATACACAGTACTACCTAAAATATATGAAATATAAACTCAATTGACATACAAAAAACAGTACTATATAATGAAGCTATGTGAATGACATTCACAATGAAAGAAACGCTAAGTGTTGTTTTTTGAAATGGTAATTGAACGGGGTCACTACATCGATTCGATATTTTATCTATCATGTTCCCACATTAATTTGACATAAGTTGAAACTTCATATAACTGGCTAGTCTCGTGATGTCTTGTATTACTTTATTTCGAATATATAGTTTGAATGATTAATGCTTATATTTGACATAAGGAGGTGTAAATAAAACATATTCAAAGCACGTATATGCATTTGTTCAATATGCCGCCGCATTGGATATTTCAGGGTTCCGTGCAGAATAGAGCTAAGTGTGATATTCACGTTTTGAGAATAAAGGCATTTTATGGTTTCGAATAATTTATCTAAGGATAAACAAATGACCAAAGGATGACATTATCTTGAGAGTGTTGCTTAAGAAATTAACATGGATCTATAATCATGTGAAACTTGCAATACATTTTGGCGAAACATGTTAAATTACCTTAGCGCAGTGTTACACAGAGCCCTTCATATGTCAAATTAAGATAACATGACTATATGTCTTATGGATTTTTTTTGATAGCTTTTTGCAAAAATGTGTATTAAAACAATATCAAAAGCAATATTAAGATCAATACACATGAAGTCGTAATTGTAAAACGAAACTTTTATCCACCTCCTAAAACATTCACCTTGGTGTAAAAGCAAACCTATATGCCATTTATGTGTGACATGACCACGCATATTATTCGTTGACGTTCATATATGTGATTTGTATATTTACCCTGAAAATATATATCGACATTGAAGTAGTTTAAACTATACTTTAATCCCGTTCTCATAAATGTACTTTGTATATTTAATCGAAAAAAAACATATATTGACATCGAAGTCGTTTGAATTATAGTTAGTCCTACAACCGGTCGTGCGGACGTCTATGGGCGGTCTACGGGCGAAATTTGAAAAAAAAATCATGCGGGACACGTACGGCACACGCACGGATTTACTGCCTGTAGACAGCACCCAGAGGCCCGTAGGCAGCCCGCAGAAGAAAACGTGTATGCAAGTTTTTTTCTACGGGCGGTCTACGATTACAGAATCGCAGACGGCCCGTAGGGAGCACGTACGGAGCGCGCACGGGACACGTGGGTGTCCCGTACGTGAGACGTAAACTTCATTATAGTTTATATATATTTACGGAGCACACGCAGTCGCCCGTAGCAGACCCGATCAATAAGGCACACATTTTGATCGCTATTCAACGACAGATCTCTTTTGACGTTCGAGTTCTTGAAATAACGTTTCGTATTGGTCCAACACAGGTCTCCTCTTTAACCAAGGTTTAATAAAAAATCTGCGGCGCAATCTCGTTTGTTCTAAACGTTTCTTGGCGAGTACTACGGCAGTCGCTTCTTGGTTCTCTTCCTCCTCGAGCAAACTCTTGAAATGATATTGACCTAAAAATGTATTCATCTTGATACCGAAAAGGATACTAGAGACATGTATCAATACGGTATGTCTTTATAATCACTGGAGGAAGACTGCGGCAGACGAACGATGTACGTCTATCCTGTGTGACGCACGATTCCAAGGAACATGCGTGACACGTACGGGCCACGCACGGCAACCGTGCGTGGCACGTACGCTATACGTACGGGTCGCACGATCACAAAGTAACGAAATATCGTACGTCCGACGCACGGCACGTACGTTAGTCGTGCGGGCCACTTGCGGTGCACTCACGGCACAAGTAGGGCAATGCTTAAAGTCTACGTGCTCTACGGGCCTGTTGTGATCAGCAAATTTGTCAAAAGCTGCGGGGCCCGTACGGCCGGTTGTAAGACAAGCTTAAGCTTTGATCGAGCCAATCAGATCTTCTGCCAGTTTACCTATATTGTACATGCGTATACTATGGTTTTCTGTTAGGAATATGCATACTTACAACCTCCATAACCATTTGAGTACCGTCGAGGTCTTTGTTGTCTCATATCCGCTACCATTTTGGGGGATTGATATTATTCAAAATAAGTATCCTGCAGTGAAAGTATAAATTGCATTGATTCACATGCATGATTCAAATTATGTTTGATTTGTAATACAGAAATAAATATATATAAATTTATTTGATATATGTTCCTGTATTTTTCTAACAGTGGTATGCATGTTAAATAATGCTTGAATTCACAGATATTAAATATACTACTTCTTAAATGCAAATATGTTAAAAAATCAAAATAACCGTTGCCATTGAATTTTTTAATTAATCATAAGTTATGTCTCGGGACTCGGGACTCGGGACTCGGGAGCTAGAGACAATATAAAATGTTTTACGCACAGTTCCTCATATAAATGCGATGTTATTATCAAAGGACGTGGTTTTTATAATTACAAAATAAATGAATTATGATTTATTAAATACAAACTCATTTGATTATTTCAAAGTTTAGGGTTCTATAAAATGACCTACATATAAGCCCTTATCATAAATCGTTTGCTTCTTTAATGTAATATTAATAGTTTGCTTCTTTAATATAAAGTCTCAATTTGTATTATTTTTGCAAATCTTTATTTTGATTTATTTGTGACTGTTTCAAACTAATTGCTTACAGAAAAGGTTTCCCAAATGTTCCTTTGTATATGAAATACACATAAGTGTGATATCCAATAAGTCCCATTTATGATTAGAAATATACTACGCAGTTATTCTTCTATGTATATAAAACACGAAGATACCTTCTACATGTGTCCTTTTTTGTAAAAACACACAAGCTATGCAACGTTCATGTAGTATAAATGAACAATTGGAGACTATTTAAAGAACAAGTTAATTTAGTGCTTGGGGAATTTACGGTCTCTATGCATAATATACGTATGTTTAACAAGCTTTGTTTCTTCTCAAAATGCACTTCAAACCCAATTTCGGGATTTGCTTGAACAAATTATTTCATGAAAAATCCATGAAATATGGACATTTCATTGATCATTCATTTTTCCATTCAATGTGTTACTTATTATTCGAATATAGATATCGAAAAAAAATAACATAGATATTTACACTTGTTTATGCTTACAGTTTGTTGAAATGCAATTTTGATAACCGAAGTAAACTGTTAATACTACTTTGTAAGGATGAGAAGGGTCAGGTGACTTTTGAATATTATTTGGAAGTGTCCTTATAAATTTGGATATCGCATGACATGATTATGTCATATTCGCAATAAATTAAATTTGGGCTAAGCACAATTTATGCAAAGTGAAACCTATTAATTGTGAATTGTAAAATGTAGGACCATATTTATTTAAAATGTTGGTTTATCCGTTCTTTTGTATCATTTTATCATCGTGGAATCATCAAATATATCACTTTAATTCATTAAATCGTCAATTTGACAAATTGACAGAGACACGAATGTTGTGTATGGCCGTGTATAACTTGGGTTAGGTCAACTGATGTTTTCATAATAACGTTATATTGTAGTGGATTTATAAGTTAATTCATGATGAATTTGTTAAAATTTGTGAAACAAAAGGTTTTTTTTAATAAATCTTAATTAATAGTCCATTAAAATCGTTTTATTAGCATATTAGGGATTCACCTAAACTTTTCAACGTTCGTTATCATTGAAATATTATCATTAAACTGATTGAATTTCATTGTGTTTATAATCGTTTAATGATATATAAATGACGAATCGTATGCAATCAATCTATAGTTATGTTTAATTATGTGAACTATGACAATGATGTGACTTTGGTAACCACTGAATATGCAAATTATGTTTGTTTCCTGGATAATATTGGTACACGGCGATTTAAAATCAATCTGAGAGATGATTCTATATGTGTCGTTTCATATGCATATATACATGCATGCCGTTTTAATAGTTTCCAAATTTCGTTCTTCTAACGTTTTGTTCGTGCAATCGTTATTGATTAGAACGGTAATACGTGTTTAGGGCAGCTATCAGGCATATCATATTTTGGGCGTTAAATCAATGCGTCGAATAACAATTTAATTGTCAAAAGCAATTATCTGAGCTACATATATGTTAACGCGAAATTTTGATTTAAATTTATCTTAAGCTAGCGAAATTAAAGTTTCGCTAGCTTAAGATTAATTTTTCGGATCATGTAGGTATTCTATGTCCTTATTTTATATATAAAGCATTTGATCATATTGAATCTTAAACGTATGTATACCAATTTATTCATGGGTCATCTGACCAATTTATCTCAGGCTTTTATGGAGTTCTATTCATTAATGTAATCGAAATAAGCCGATTAATCCAAAAGTTCAGCTCATGACTCAACACATGGATAAACCTCTCAGATAGGTTGTTGTATGTCACTTATACACATAATTAGATCAAAAGATACATGAAACATAATTATTTGAGGCCGAACCCGAAGTATGGCTGTTAAAATATCTTAAATAGACTATTTTGTTCTAACATTATAAGAAAAATTATTCGTTCGCTAGCTAAACTATAGTTTCGCTTAAATTAAAGTTTTGCTGCCACATATATGAATAAACAAGGGAGCTATCATCGAGCAAAGCACACAATTTGGTTTAAAATAAACTCAGCGGCTTTGAGAGTCATATTTGACCGGAAGCGCGTTCACTAAACAAGATTGTCAAGTACAATGACACAGCTCTAGTTTATAGATATGGCTTTAATTATTTTAAGTACTAGCAAACGCATTTTTTGTTAATTGTTTGATGAAAATTGACCGATACGTGTTAATCCATACGCAGATAAAAAAAGTCTTATATTATTCATTTGTTTAAATATCAGCACATATATAACAATTATTAGAATATATTTTTTCATCATTATAACTTGATAATAAGGAATAGGTTGTACAAGCTTGGAATCGAACCAACACCCTTATCACTGTGAGTCCGATGCTGTGTCCTTGGGCTAGTAACGCGATATAAATGAACATACAAACAATGTGAATGAGTACATTATGACCCGGTCATTATATCAAATCAAACACTTTTAGATAAGATATGGTCATCTACTACAGGCATCATGAATGAGAATATAATTTCTGACATTTTCTAAAAGAAAAATACGTTTGAGTTGAATCCAGGATCGAACCCACGATCTTTGGATTATGAAACCGATATTCTACTGACAGAGCTATTCGTTCAGATGTGTAACAGCTGTGATCCAAAAATCTTTAAAGTTCAGCAGACATTGAAATCAATAACTTGAAGACATGACTTAATGAGAATTGGATTGAGTAAATCGCCAAAGGCACAAGCCCCCACATGACCAACTTTTCGGCTATCGTCAGGTTTGGTCGTGTATATAATAAACGCCATCAGACCTGTCTTACCGAAACAGACAGAGTATGGTCATGCTAAATTGGCTTCAGATTTGTTTATTATATTGAAAACCAAATGTTGCATAAATTGCCAAGTCGACCATGGCGACCAAAGTGTGTCAATCGTCCTATAAAGCAGTAGCCGGTATGATGATACCATAAAAAAATCTTTGGTTAAGGTTTGAATGCCTTTCGACCAATAGTTTTGGAAGAGATAGGTTTCAAAGCAAAGAGCGTTTCTCTATAAAGAAGACCAAATTGGCGAAAACGGCCAAGTCCACCATGGCGACCCACGTGGGTCAATCGTCCAATAAAGCAGTATCCGATATGAGGATACCCTAAAGAAGCTTTGGTTAAAGTTTGAAAGCTCTACAATCAAAATTGTGAGAGGAGAAAGTTTACTAAACAACTAACTTAACAACTAACTAACGGCGGACGACGCCGACCGATTGCACAAACCCAGTTTTCCTTACACGAAAGCTGCGTTAAAAAACCTCCTAAATTTTGCATAAACATAGAGGATACATTTCCATATTTTTACACAAAGGCGTGAGTTTTGTAATTTTTCCTCCGTACTTGTAATATGATCTATAAGCGAACAGGAGTGTTTTATGACATTTGCTATTTTTATCACAAATTATTTACTTGAAACATCTTTAAACAACAACGTGTTATTAAAATGTGCACGAGTAACTCGCGCACCTGCTTTTGGTTTATGTTTTTGGCTGTTCCGTTTAATGTAAATAGCATCTATGCTCATCTTGATTTGTTTTGCCTTGGACCCAATAAGTGTAAGACGGAACAGCTCGAAAACAAAACATCGGCTGTTCCATGAAATGTGAACATCTTATTATCGTTTTAGCTATATTTTAGACGCAATGAGTGTTAATCGGAACAGCCCAAAAATAAAACGTCGGATCATTATGATTGGCTCATTTGTGCAGCACGAAGAATTTTATCGTGATTTATACTGCAGATTACAAAACGGTTTTGGCTCACAAAGAAATATAGAAAAAACTCTTGCATCATGTTATAATTCATATGAGTATATGATTGTGCATTAAGCTTTAAATAAAATGCAAATTATCAAGGAAAACGTTTCTATACATCATCTATCATCTATCCGATTGAAATATACAAAAAAACACATGTCATGTTGTTGTTCATTTCTAGACAATATTTCCATATTGGATATAGGAATACATTGTAGCAACCACTTGTATCTAATTAGGTTTACTTCATAAGTGATTGGTTAGTAGATATTGCTTACATCAACTCAGTTTGAAGAATTTAGCAAGAAAACCACGATTACATGTTAACAATAAACAAAGATGTGTATATATTTTATATTTTTTAATATTCATAACTGAGTAGAGGTAGCATTCATGTTCTAACGCTGTCTCAAATCCTTACTATGCTCGTCAAAACCACATTTTTCAACAGTCACTACATTCAATTATACATTACCAAATCCACCATTCTTTGATCCAGCATCATGTGTTACACCGAATCACATCATATGAGCTCATGCTGAGCTAAAATTTACCCATATGAGCTCGGCATGAGGTCATGATGAGGTTTAAGGCAAGCTGTTCCTCCCATCATATTTGATTATACATGTATTTGAACAACCTAATTTTATTAGATCCGGCGTGCCTTCAACGGTTTTTTTTCTGTCTAGGTTCTCGACAAACACTTTTTCTTATTTTTAATTGAAAAGTTGAACGATACGATCGCGACTACATGTATGCAAGCAACACAAGATAATAACAATGTATAAACATTCTAAACAATATAGCTGGGTACAACTAGCATCTATATTTTTACGCTGATTCGAATCCCGATCCTATCCCCCTTTATCCACAACCACTCCATTTAACTCAACACCATCACCACCGTCCTTATTCGACCAAGAACACGTGTTACATCAATCAAACGTAGGCGATATAAGTTTATATTTTAGCAAGTACTTATTTCAAATTAAGTTTGCAACACATGTAGCTGTTTGGTAGATATCATAGCTAACATCAACTACTTTTGAAAAGCTTAACAAGAAAAGTTTAACTGTATGTAAACAATAAACAAATATACAAGTATGTATATGTGATGAGTATAAAATCATATTCACAACTGTGTGGAACTAGCATCTGTATTTTTACGCTGTCTCAAATCCATACTATCGCCCTCATAACCTCGATCAACTACAATTCCATTCAATTCTGCTCCATCATCCTTACTCGACCCAGTACACGTGTTACAACCATCAAATGTGGGCGATATTGGAATATACTTAAGCCACGTGCTTTTGCGAATGGCGCTCATGCCAAAGGGGAGATCATAACAGGCATAACCGGAAGTGTTGTTGTTTTCTAAAGTTGAACCGGAAGTGTCGTTTGATTCGACTTTTCGCCATACGTTGATGCCGCGTTCTTCGTCCGTACCTATGGAATCATGGGAAATAAATATAATCAAATTAGCCACTGTTCTGAATAAAATTGTAACGTTTCAGTTAAAATGAATCGGAATAATAGCAAAACGATGTCGCACGAATATAAGTGACCTTCTTTGATAAAGTAAAGATTACCCAAAGCACATTTAGCAGAAAAATAGAACATGGAAATATGTTTATTAGTTTTTTTAATAGAAGGGTGTATCTTGAATTCGCGGGGAATCTATAATTTGCGGACACGCGTTACTTGAGAATTATTCATATTAAGAAACATCTAACATATGATGCATTGAGAAACCAGTTTTCTATCACACACAAGTCAAAACACGGTCTCAAGTAATTCTCAAGCAACACGAATCCGCAAATTATAGATTCCCCGCGAATTCAAGATAAACCTCCCAATGTTTTTTTTCTGCCTGACATGAATACACCGCCGAAGAGATTCAGGTTGAAAAATCAATATTTTGAACAAACATCATATTATCATGTATGAATCAAGTCTCACCAGGTATAGTATTATCGAGTATAAATGCAACCGCACCACCAACAAACATACTGGTACTCAAAAGGACCGTCACAATTTGATCACCAGTGTCGTTACCTATTCAAGAACAATAAGTGATTTCAGTTTGATATTTAACATGATTCTGTATAAAATGAAACATACTTTATACCTATCAAATTAAACATACAAATAGCGCTAAAATGACAAGCTTGCCAATGAATAAAGACGATTTGTCATAGGTAGCATGTAACATTCTAGGTAACCCCGAAAAGCATAACATATTTTCGAATTTTCATATTTTTTGTTTCTGTTTTGCAGTATGTTACTTCTTTTCCAAAAAAATAATCGTTGAACGATTCAATACAGATACACACACCATACAACAGATACACACACCATACAACACCTTATAAATACCAAATAAAAGATTGGACATAGATAAAACCTATCAAAACTATACCTGTGTCTATAGAATCCTGATTGGCGTTAATCCACTGCGGGAAAGACAAACCAAAGAAAAGTGAGAAACCAAAAACGAAGAGATTTCGGGATGAGTTCATATCGACGAATTGAAGGTTGGAGATTCCAACAGCACTTATCATACCTATGGAAAAGAACAAAACAGATAACAGATAACACACATGAGCAAAACAGATAACAAACTTGCTAAATGAAACTAAAAGTTGGTATAAGACATGTGTAAAAAAAAAAGAGAAAAACAGCAATGATCATACCAATTAATTGATTAATTTAATACAACATTTTGTGTAAAGTAGAAAACATAACTTGTTAATTACAAATGAGTATATAGAGACAATTGAAATACGAGTATGATGAGTCTACATTTTAGCTATGATATAGTTAATAAAGGATGTTGGATTATAAAAACGAAAATTTAATATCGATAGGTTAAATGCACAAAATAAATACATATTTATATTAAGTAAAATACTCACCAAACATAACCATAAACACCCCTCCAATAATCGGGTTTGGAATTGTCACGAAGATTGCTCCGAATTTACCCAGGGTACCCAGCACTATCATGATCAAACCTCCAAACAGGACAACACGTGTACTGCCAACCTGAAATTATAAGGAGAATATAATCAACGTTCATCTTTATGTAAAGAGCAAGAGTTCAAAGTTCAAATGTCTATATCGTATATGAAATGACGAAATTACTCCGGTACACTCTTTAAAAGAGTAACAAATAGTTTTCAAAAGTAACAAGTAAATTGACGGACATGTTTCGTGTATTGGCCTGACCACATGGGGAGACATAAATCGGCAGCAAATCTTAAACATGTAGACGGGTGTATCTGGAATTCGCGGGAATCTATAATTCGCGGATACGTGTTTTTAGAGAATTATTTAAATTTAGAAATATCTAATATATAGGAATACATTGAGAAACCAGTTTTCTATCACACTCAAGTCAAAACACGATCACAATCTCAAGTAATTCTCAAATAACACGTGTCCGCCAATTATGGATTCCCGCGAATTCCAGATACACCATTCTATGTTGTTTACAGGCAACTCTGACGTATACAACTATAAAGAACAACATCGAAAAAGAATCGAGAAGAAAAAATTCGCTGCTGCTCCCTGTTGCCTCCAATGTCACAAGGCCCAAACATTGACCGTTAAGTACTACGATTAAACATGATAAAAATGATGTGTTGGTCAATTATTAAATGGATATATATGCAATTCGATTCAGTACGCATATGGTATGTATTTCTCCAAAAATACATGTACCTTGGTTATACCGATGGCACCGATGTTCTCGCTGTATGACGTAGTTCCGGTTCCCGTTCCGAAACATCCGGCGATCACGCAGCCTATGCCTTCTATAAAGATGCCTGCGATAGCGATAGCGATTGATTGGCTATTTGATTATAACTTACTTCTATAGAGCAGTCTAAATATTCTATGAAGATTCATTTCATGAATTGAAACGATGGTTCTATTCAATATTCAATAAAAAGACACTCGATATAAAGCAAACTATCTGTTCCATAGTATAATGGGCGGTTATATCATCAATTCTTGATATTTTCCGAGTGACTTTACATTCAAAAGCTAATTTAACTACAATGTACTTTATAAATGTATTTTTATATGCAAACATACATACAAATGACCAAATTCACCAGTTCATAATTTACCAATGCGAACGGACACAGTTGAATTAGATGAGCAGGCCTGCTCACTTACTTCACCCAATCTACACGAACCCTCATCGTGAGCTAACAAAAGACCTAAAAATAGCCCATATGAGATCAGCATGAGATCATGAGGAGGTTTAGTATAGACTGGAAAACGAGTATCAGCTCCTACATCAAATGTTATAAATTAACCTCTATTAATGGCATGCACCGGAGGAGGCGGGGCTCCCGCTAATCTTGCGCATGCGTAGTAATCACCGATGCTTTCGATCATTCCAGCTACGACGCCGGATAGCATCCCAAAGACACCTGCTGTACTAAAGGTAGGTACACCCCACTGACCTATTGAAATAAAAAACATCAAATTGTATTATGCAATTAATAAATATAATGAAAAAAAGAGCATAAGTTATTGTGACGCGATGTCGACATTTTACGTTGCGACCAGGCCGAAAACACCGACTGTACTAAAAGTAGGCACTCCCAATGGCCCGGTTAACATCAAATATACAGCATTTTAATGTTTCCATTTCCTAAAATCATAACAAAAGGGTCAATGTGACGCGATGAAGAATGAACAATTTACGTTGCGATTAATCAAGACAGCATACCAAAGACACCCTCTGCACTGAAGGTAGGGACGCCCCATTGACCTATTAATATCGAAAACATTATTTGAAAGATATTCTATTTTTAAATAAAATGTTTTCTTTAAGATAAAACGCTCCAGTCGGTTTATAGCTTGGGAATCGCAAAGTATGTTTTACAAGATCAGTTGCTTAACGTCACATTTAAATGCGCCGTTGAACTTAAAGATAACGTCCTTTCGATAAAATGTGTTTCGCGATATCTAATCAGTTAGGAACTTAGATTAATTCTGTTCAATGCACTATACATAAACTTTAATAAGAAAGTTAAGTATTTAATACCTTTTTTTCTTAAGTGGCGGGTCATGCTTTAATTAAACCTACCCGGATATGGAACACGGAACCACCAGGCATCCGATATGACCTCGATTTTCGTGTCCGTCCTGCCCGGGTTGATCCGAATCCAATAGTGCCCGTATTTATAAAGTTTTTCTTATGGCTTACATGTACAGCACTACGCATGATGTGAATACGATTTATCGGTCTTTTTAAAACACCTAGTCATATTGCTTTCTATCCCCATATTTACCTGGATATGGTACTCTGAACCACTTGGCATCCGATATGACTTCTATTTTCGTATCCGTTCTCCCTGGATACGCCCAATGGTCTGGATCATCCGGTATGGCGTCCGTGACTGTAAGGATGGCACACACGGTCCAGGAGAGGCAGATGGACAGAATAATCTGTAGGAGAACAGTATGTGAAATTTGATAATGGAAAGCTGCAGAATTAGTTTACTCATCAACAACAATTGGCTTATGAACCTTAAAATATAACCGATTAACTTATGTTTAAATATATAAAGATGAGTATCCATCCGCCCCAAAAAAAATCCATAAAAAAATCCGCCCATAAGATTTCCGCCCAGAAAGTTTCCATAAATGGCATATGTCCCAAAAACTGTACGCTGTTTATACTTTGTGTTTTAGCAATTATTGTTAAGAAAAAAATGTATCTACGATTTATGCTATAAATTAGCTTTTTGTCTATTTATCTAAAATTTAAATCGGTGATAGGAACCAGGTATACTAAAACTCACTGGGAATAGTTTGAACAATGGGTATCCGCTACATTTACAGCCATCGCGCTTTTTATAGATACAGCAAGGAAAGTCGACATCTCGAAGATATTGAGAAAATGCAATTATAAACACCATCGTCCTGAAATACGAACAAAATGACCATTACAATTGATTGCTGCTCGAAATCCTTAACACTTGTATTTTGATATGTATTTAAATGGTCAAAAAGTGATTGAAATATTGATTATCTCATTTTTCTCTTTGCATCCAAAACCCACCCGCAAGGATGTCGAGTAACATCAGAAGGACGTCTAATTTTAGTCCATATTTATCACATTTATATTTTTTCGTCGCGGACGCTAAAGCAACGCATTTTCAACGTCACACACATGGCGTACGATTTAGCTGCAAGAGGATCTCCGGCAAAACGTCGATCTCAGACGTGTTGAAAACGTATTTCGCATAACATTTTGCGCCTTTTAAACGTGGAAAAAATATGTTATACATTCTGGCTATCATTTTAGGTTATAAAGGATTTTGTATTACTTCAATGTGTATAGTTATACTTACATCAGTGCAATATACCAGTTATCCGAGCAGAAATCAGCAGCCGCACCAAATAAGGCAATACCGATAAGGGCGATGGTTGGAGCGATTACAAGCGGACCAATGAAACGCAACATTATGCCAACCATACCTGTGGCACCAATCACAACCTGGATAACAAAACACAGTTGAACTAATTTAAGAAAAATATGAAAAGAAGTGTTGGTTATTTTAATAACGTTAGCATATACCGACGTGTCCTTGTTATTGCGCATTTAGCTGTCCAGGTTGAGCAAATTAATTACGTCTCAAGCTTACGTTTACGTAAAACCGAAGACTTACTCGAATACTGAGATACACAAACTGGAGTGAACTTCTTTTCCTTTATAAACATCATTCATGGATGCGTTCTACTTCATTGCTTATATTTATTTAAACACGTTTGATAAGTTGTTTACCTGAAACAAGGAGGCCAATATAATGGCGCCCTGCAGTTCACGCATGCGCAGTTTCCATTCGTCATCGCCACTTCCTGTTTCATCATCACTTCCGGTTGCATTGACTTCCGGAATCGGGTTACCGCAGTCATCGGTTCCATTTCCTATAGGAAGAGAACATATTATAAAAAAATCAATTAACATATGAAACATATGAAAATGAATTAATACAGAAATTATGTATTCTATAGCTTCGATCCTGTTTCACATCCGGTTTCATTGACTTCCGGTATGGGATTGCCGCAGTCATCGGTCCCATTTCCTGCATTCAATCGAATTTGTTGTTAATTAATTTCGAATAAGTATATGAATATTTTGGTGCTGGTCGTCAATCCATACAACAACAAAATATCCGATTATATAAAAAAATGTATATTATTTCAGTCACATTGTCAAATAAAAGGGCGACGAATTTGAGTGTTGGTTGATATGAAATATTGGTCGCAAATTTGGGAAGCAGGTTTCATTGAGTTCGGAAATCGAGTTTCCGCAATCGCCGATTCCTTTCTCTATAAGACAACATAGGTAAACAACTCTCTAGTTTTTTTTGCCATAATATCCTTTATTGCCGAACATCATTATTTTATATCAGGGTTGTTTTTCCGGGATCTCAAGTAAACATGTAAGATTCTAGATGACAAGTGTAGGGTTGTATAGCAGACGGATAAAAGCCCAAAGGAGGAAAGGCCAACGACAAAAACAACAATCGGAGGACAAAATTCCAGCATGGGGTTTTCTCGTTCGGTTTGCTCCGGGATTCGTGTTGCATAGAAGTGATATGCATCAACAAAAACAAATGGCTTCTTCGAAAGTGTGTTGCTACTGATAAGTATAATACTTCGGTTACGCATATAACTGGAATCTTAAGTCGTGTGACACATTTAAAATCTAAATGCAAAACAACTTGTGTTAAGTTAATGTTTTTATGTAGTCTACAAAACCACACAAGACGATTATCCCAATCTACACACAGCCTAGTCATGACCTCATGCTGACCTCATATGAGTAATCTAAGGTCACCATGAGCTCACGATGAAGGTTTGTGTAGACAGGGGTTCTCTTACCTCCAGGTCCCTGTGTTCAACCTGGACACTGCCGTATGCTCTTTAAACATTATGCAAAATTAAAATCAAACATTTGAGTAGAATGCGTTTATAACTTAAGGAAAATAACAAACGTCCTTTTTTTTCGGAAAACTATATTATTGAGTATATTCACTTACCTCCAGGTCCTTGTGTCCCACCGGGACACTGCCATTTTTCCAAAGACAGAATCGCAAAGGCAGGAGTCAAGAACGCAAAGGTACCGCCTTGGATGATGGGTAATCTACAGAATGGAAATAATCATAAATTATTCATGATTATTTGATTATATAAGTTAATTATTATTTTTAACCATTTATTATATCAAAACATGAAATGTGACTCACACATAATTCAATAATCATGTTTACACAGGTATTTTACAAATATCGTTTTAAACCCATAGTTAGCTGGTCTATCTTATGAATACATATACTTCAAAATCAAATAATTCATTAATGTCTTTTTTTTTAAGATTTTATTTCATATGGAAATTCGTCTAATTTTCTTTAATCTATAATATTAATCTGAAAAGAAAAACGAAATTAGTTGTATATATTCTAACTTATTAATATAGTCATATGTTAAAAGACACATATAAGGAAGCATATTAAGAAGTGAACAAAATTCATGTTGGCTGTAAAACATGCAAACTTAAAAGAATATATTATCAGGAGATGAAAAATAGGTATGCTAGAATATGCTGAATTCTAGTAGTAACTACAAGTAGTAAACAATTCTAGTTGATTGGTTTCATCTTCACTTACTTTCCGTAATTATTGTATGTGCTTATGTCTGTAGAACAGCCACATATAGTTTATATGTTAAATGCACATTTATCGACCAAATAGTATAACATCTACATATTTCAGCATGTTCAGTAGCAATTCTTTTTACTAAATTAGTTTCAGCTTAGCAATGTTATAACCAACATCATTATAGGATCATGATTATCAACATATAACTTATTTGGTTATATCTAGTAAGTTAGTAAATGAAATACAATCGGGATACAATGAACATGCATATAGGAAAACTAACATTTCTGAACCTATTCGAAGCTAAGAAATTGTTTTATCGACAAGAAAGAAAAGAGGCATAGCAAAATGTCAATGCAGCACAAATGTGAGGTTATTCAAGAAACGAAAATAAATAATGACCACCAAAGTGCTCGTTTTCATACACCAAGTTTTGAATATGGTTTGCAACGTGTAAACTCAGATGTACCAAGATTAAGATAAGCAAAGGACCACTTTCCAATATATTTTTACCTGTTCCAAACAGAGATGCAACGTATTAAAGCTTTTAGACTTCTTATGGTTAGTAATTATTGTCAATAACTACGACAATGTGTCTGAAATTAGAGGTTATTCCGCAAACCCTTCAATGTATCAATAAACAAAATATAACTTTCACCATGGTACCCTTTTCCCCTTCGTTAGAGTAAGCTGTTGTTTGTTGATTCAAATACCATAATACTATAATTTAATTTTCCAATTCAGCTATACCTCGTTCCAAACAAAGTTTGCAACGTCGTTACCAAACCGGAAATAAAGAAACTTGTGTTGATGATTTCCGCTAACACGACGTCGTCAGCATTGCAAAGAAGAGGGATAAGGAGAAATGGGATGGTGACATTTGCCCCAAAGGCCGTCAGGAAATGCTGTGGGAGAAAATATGTGAATTATGACTCGTTCAATTGATATATACATACAATGTATAACCGTTATTTGTAATGCGGCGCAGGCTAAAGGCACATTGCATAGAATATCGGCAAGGGTCATCCATAATACGTCACATTCGGACGTGGCGTTGACAGGACGACCTACTTTGGACCCACATGAAAGTTTACCGGACGTCATTTTACGTCCCGGTGTCCGCAGAACGTAGTTCGTACGTCCGACTCGGAGGCGACGTCGATGTAACGTGTTTTCTACGTCCGCGACGAATAAGGACGTCCGGAAAACGTTCATACGGGTCCAAAGTATGGCGTCCGCTCAACGTCCGTGGACGTCTTGCCGAGTGGGAAGGGGAATCGGAGAAAGGGGAACGTGATGTTTGCGCCAAAGATCGTGAGAAAATGTTGTGAAAAGGGGAAATGGTATGACAAAAGTGGTTAAATTAATCAAGGGAAACGAGAAGTGACAGCTAAACCTAAATAACTGTGTCCTGTTTAACTATAACCTACCTTGGTCCAAAAGTAGTATACAACATCGCGATTTAAAACCGTCCGCTATCCTGAAATCTCTTACCTTAATTGTTTTAAGTATCGCTTTCCGTGTGCCAGTCCTTTATACCAACTTCAATTAGCTTAAACCATACCTTCCCAGTCTACACAAAACCTTAACATGAGTTCATGGTGATCTAACGATAACTCATATGAGGTCAGCATGAGGTCATGATGAGGTTTTACGTAGACTCGGCCGTGCCCGAAGGCTTCAACCATACATTTTACCAAGCGCATAACCCTATAGGTTACTAAAGTAACTACCAATAAAAAACATACCTTGTTCCCAATGTTGTTTGCATCAGCGTGATAATACCGGAAACGAAGAACGTGGTCGATAGAACTTCCGCTTTGTCCACTGGGTCTGTTATTCCGAGAGCAGGCGCCAAAATGAAAATGCAGGCAACCGTCGAACCAAACGAGGTTAGATAGTGCTAGATGTTAAAGGAAGCATGAAAAAGCAAGTTATGGGGTGGATTAGTGTTGGTGCATTAAGTTGGTGAAATAAAAATGCATCACAGAACGCAGGATAAAATAGAAAATTGCAGGCTACAGGGGGGGGGGGCTGGTTAACAAATAACCCACTCGGCAAGACGTCCACGGACGTTGAGCGGACGACCTACTTTGGGCCCGTATGAAGGTTTTCCGGACGTCCTTATTCGTCGCGGACGTAGAAAAGACGTTGCAGGGACGTCGCGTCCGAATCAGACGTAGGAATTACGTTCTACGGACGCCAGGACGTAAAAGGACGTCCGGAAAACTTTCATACGGGCCCAAAGTAGGTCGTCCTCTCAACGTCACGACCGAATGCGACGTACTTTGGACGACCCTTGCCGAGTGGGAAAGAACTTTTGGGTGGCTGCTGATTTATATATTAAGACACTGTATTTACGGGTTATAAGGGAAGTCTAGACGAAAGTTAAGGAGATTTCTGTCCACTTGATTCGTGATTCGGAGAGAAGGCGCCAAAATGAAAATGCAGGCGACCGTCGAACCGAACATAGATAGTGCTAGAAGCGTGAGTAGATAAAGGGTGTTAAGAGTGCATTAGTGTTAAATCATGAAGGGCACCCCACGACACATTTTTCAAAAGTTGTTAAATCACCTTAAAACAACTTTACAAAGACAGCAACAGCAAAATGCAACTTATAGAACATTAAAATTTAGCAAAAAGGTGTTCATTTTCTTCCAAGCCAGCTGAGCTGACCGTCCTTTTCTAGCCAGCTTGGAGCGGAAAAGGAACACCTTTTGAAATAATTGAACTGTTGGATAGAACTTAATTGCCTACTATTAACAACAAATAAGACAAAATCAAGCAATTACGGTTAATTTGCAATTGATTGGTCTCATTATATATCACAAAATAAAGAAATTTTCAAAAAGGTGTTCCTAAAACGGCTAAAATCTCCAAGCCAGAACGGATTTCCTTACAATCTCCAAGCCAGCTGGGATTTGCTTGGGAACAGCTTTTGTGAGCAGCTCGTGGGGTACTCTTCAAACGTTAAGTTAGTTTATTAAAAACTAAGTTATGCAATGACAGTTATTTAAAACTGATAGGACTGGTATATACGGGCCTCTGGAGAACGGTGGAAATGAAAATACAGGCCACCGTCGAATCGAACGAATCAGATATAAAGAACAATTGAATATTATGGGTATATTAGAGCTAGTAACACAGAATTATTGCATGCTAAATATATCTATCAAAAGAGAGACGAAAGCTAACACAGAGCGAATAATTACATGAAAATACAAGTGTCATAAATAGTTAAGCGATCGAATGTTAGTGTAAAGTTGTTTTCCTTAAATGTCAAATTAGATGATTTTTATTTAATCGTGTATCCTGTTAACATCACACTTACCTTAAATACCGTAGACTAATACGATCAGAACCTCACCACGTCAATTTATGGGCTATTTCAATTATATACAATAACACTTTGAAATCGAACACCCCGGTAGCCCGAACACATCGCTTATCTGTGCTAATTAAGTTTCTTGATTTTTCAATGGTTTATACTTTTGACAACTAGGTTAGTCCGGGCTTTTCGCATTAGATTGTACAATTTGCGAAACCCGATTCGATATGAATTCATTAAATGTAATTCGGTTGTTTCGTCGAGAAAACCAAGGCACTAAACATAAAACAATATGGTCTATAGAATCTTATAGTCTATATAGAGTCTAACCTGGAATCCGAGAAAGATGCTAAGGTACCATGGCGGAGTGTCGTATATGGAGTAAATCAGATCCAGCTTCGGAGGTTCAATTTCAACATCGTCTTTTTGGCTGCCATTTTTGTCCTCTTTTAGAGCCTAAAATTAAAAGTGTCTAATATTATGGGGGTTATGATTCCTATTACATTCAGCACATAAAATGAATAATATAAAGTCTAAAATGGAATTATTATAAAACATTCAGGATCTAAATAAAATTATAGATAAATATTTAAACATGGGACCTTTTGATCAATGCATTTTACGTAGCCAAATGTAAATGCTTATAACTTTGTTAATAGAATTTCAGAGAACAGTGATACAGTCGATACAGCAGATTTGTACCTAAGAAAATTAATCTTAAAACTATGAGACTGTGAAAAATATTCATATTACTGGAAGAAAAAAAATACAATTCTATTATTTCTGTCATCGTAATATCATTATGTTGAACTGCAATCTACATGTATATAAAGCTATGAACAACGCGCTAAAATGATAGCAACAATAGTGTTTATGTATAAAAACAGCAGTTATAAAACTTAATTTTAGTTTTGTTTTAGCAAGTTTTGAACTCATATTAGATTTTATGTGTTAAGTATTAAGAACTAATAGCATTAGTACAAGCTGGTTTTCTATCTTAGTGGGAAAACATGCATAACTGCAAGTAATAATGTTTAACTGCACGACATAAACCCTATTCCAAGGATAAACCTGAATGTTATTTAAATTCATTATATTATTGTGTTTACAATTACCCCAACAAAAACACAATTCACCTGCTTGTGTTAAATTATCATCAACACATTTTAAAAGAAACACCGAATTTAAGCGAATATATGTTTTTAAGGAAGGTATGAAACAGACGCTGAACACGTGAAAAATATCACTTTATCGGCCCGGGGCCGCAGGCCCCGTGCCTTTATACAACTCACATGCCCAATCCTATTACTGCTAAAATTTACTTCCGGTTGAGCGTGGGTAATTACCACGTGGTGCTTATGTAGTTTTTCGCAATTAATTTCACGTATATGTTTGTATCAAATATATGCAAGATGTGAAGATATTAAAAGCATCATTTTATCTTTTTAATCATAATGCTTTGTGTTATCCAATTTCTTAAGCCATACAGAAATCATTAAATAGTATGCGTAAATATAATTCTGATACAATTTTTAATCATTTGAAATGGGCGATAAAAGATAAGCTCCACTTCGAAATCTTAATAACCGTCATGTGGGTATCTAACCTATTTCAAAACATTAGTTATAGTAATCAAACCACCAACAACGAAACAAAAACGGAGAAAAATGCATAGCAAGTGATAAAATCGTATTTTAAAGAAATCGAATGGAATTTGCTTGGTAACAACGATCGACGTTATTTTACATTGCGTAAAATGATTGTTACGTCATACATGAAGCAAGTGGCAATTACTTAAATAGCAGGTGGAAACCAAAGTGCTTAGGCAATCCAGTTAACCCAAAGATTCAAAAGAAAAATGGAGATTTGAATGTTAGAATGAACAATATGTTATATTTCTAACCGAATTAGTAAAATTACATATATGTATACGAAAATAGAAATATTTCTTTGACAGTATCTAGCACCACCTTTAGTTTTTCATTAAATTTATTTGAATTTTCAAGCAGCAAATCACAAAATTATTTCTCATTATCTTTTGGTTGCGAATGCTGAATAAGATATCAACCATGTACATTTTTTCTATGTTTCATCATAAAGGTGTTTCTAAAGATAAATCTTATGAATAATATATGAGAAAAAAGAGTATGAAATAGGAAATAGTATGATTGTGGTTTGAACAAAAGAATATGCATAGTTTTTTTGATGATTTCAGGTACATGTATGATTTTTGGTGGAATATAATCTTTTGCAACCTTTAAAAAATGGTGATATTATGAAATAAACTAATCTGAATTAGTTTATATAAATCCCGGGCCACATTGCGGTAGTACATTTCTAGTCATACATGTATAATTATAAAATGAAATTAAAATACAGATATTTACAACATAAGATATTGAAAATAATACAGTCAAAAAGCCTCAAAATCCTAGGGGTTAGCATATGATAGAACGTCAAAAAACTAAGCAAAACTGTTATTTTAGTTTATCATGTTAGATAAATGTTAGTTTCTATTGAACTACGTTAATATGTATCAAACTAAGTTGGCTTCTATGATTAAACTATGTCTGTGCTTCGCTTATAGTTTATAGTAGTGGGGATCTTTACCTTGGGTGATGAAGTACCATCGTCATTCTATATAAAGCATATCTTACATTTTAAATCGAGGTTCTATTGATGAATGTGTCATTAGATCTTAGCTTATATAATCTACGGTAAACGACCAGAAGCCCTAGATGAAAGCCCCCAGCTTAAAGCCCCCGTTGTGACGTCATATTTGCCAAGAAGTTGTATTGTCGGCGGGAGTAGATTTTGATATAAACTTCAAAACTGGAGAGGATTTTAGTATTCTGTCCTAGAACCAGAATCGACATGAAAGCTGAAATTCATGTTATATGACGAATCTTAGAGCCCCTTGTATATGGATTATCCAATATCTAGGAGCAGTCGTAATATTATAAATGCCCGTTCAATAGCGACTGTTAAATATGAAAGTTCTATGCACGCACAACACATGTATCGAATCGAATGCATCGAATGCATCGAATCGAGGACAGCCCTGTATTACAGGACATGCGTGCAGTTGGGGACGTCCTTAAATCATCTAACATCTTAAAGATATAGGGACGTTTTTAGCCTGGTAATTAAACAGGCAATGTCCTGTCAACTTCTTATTCGAGGGTTCTTGATTATATTTTATATACCAGTTCATGTACATATACAATATACAGAAACGCATGACATTACTTAGAAAAAGAACAAGATTCGATAATACCATTATTTAAAAAAATACAACGTTTTAACTTTCAGTTGTAAAATGTTCGACAAATGGTTGTTCATCTACAAATAAATAGGGATATAGGTAAAAAATCGTTTTACCTGTTTTTCATAAGCGTCGTTATCCATTTTGAATTATTGTTTCATCCAACAGTAGAGTTGCGCTCTTTTCTGTTTAAAAATGATTACAAAATCGAGTTTTGATATATGTTTAAACAATTTCTGACCTAACAACTCAACGACTAAACGATACAGCTCATACGGGCCAGCTCATGCGCCTAATCAAAACGCTTCAAATGCGTTTACGAATCTTTTCTAACGACTACACGCCTAAACGGTTAAACACATAAACGTGAAAACGCAAACGAGTAACGGAATGTTCTGAAAAACGAAAATTAAATGCTATCGATATTTAGGTTAGAAATGTTTTTATCTGTAGCACTGTCAATCTAGTGAACTTTGACCCCTTCGCACATTTTGACAGCTTTATCTATGATTTGTATTTAAAATGAAGATAAAATGAAGATTAATCACAATTATGAAACACGAAAGCAATAATGTTTATATATGTTTTGCATGACCAGTTTTATGTGTCAGTATTATGTTAACATTATGCTGTGTTTGACCAGCTACTTTTTTTAACGCAATTTCGCTATCAGTTTTGTTAAAAACGAACTTTTACAGTGTTTGTGACAACAAATATTGCTCCTTTTGCATTTAGCTTACCTCTTATTGCTTATTCTTTTCAATGTGATATGTCCATGTATCAATTAATTCGATCCGCTCTTGACATGAAAAAAAAAATAGCTTTACAAAATAGATCCACTATACAAAATGTGTGGCTATCAGTTTGTCCTGTTTGAAATGGTATTTTTGTTTTAAAACGTGATAACTGAATCAGACGTAAAAGTCTGTAAACACAAAGAGCTTAAAGAGAAATGCCTTTATCCGAATACATGAACGATGTAAATCTATTTTATTATATTTAAAGAATATCTACATGTAGCATCATTCGAAACAAGTTGTCAATAAGTAAACAGGGTCTAAATATTAATATAATATGCACAGCCCGTGTACTTAATAGGCCAGTTTCCGACAGACATGCACTTCAAGCAAACAACACGTTTTCGGTTTATGTTCGTACTTCCATGAAAGGGCCAGTTGTGATAACAAGGGTGAGATATGATAACAGGACATATTCGAAGAGTACCCCACGAGCTGTTCCCCCAAAAAGCTGTTCCCCACCAAATTCCAGCTGGCTTGGAAATTTTGAGCAAAATCATTCTAGCTTGGAGATTTTAGCAGATTGAGGAACACCTTTTTTGATAATTTCCTCATTTTCGTTATAAATAATGAGAATAATTATTTCAAACTTGATTAAACCTGCTTGCAGTTGTATAATGAACTGTTATTTACAATATATGATAGGTATTTCAGATATATTCAACATTTCAATTTTCGCAAAAGGTGTTCCTTTTCCGTTCCAAGCTGGCTAGAAAAGGAGGAACAGCCCAGCTGGCTTGGAAAAAAGGAACACCTTTTTGCGAAATGTAAATGTTCAAAAATCATTATTTTGTTGTTGCTCATACTTGTATTGTTGTTTTAAGGCGATTTAACAACTTTTTGAAAAATGTGTCGTGGGGTGCCCTTCATATTCGAACCGAGGGCACTTAAAAGTCATAAAGTTGAAAACAGTTTATATTAAGTAAATACAATTATTTTGAAAACAAGTTGTTTAAAACGGCTAGAGAACAGGGGCACCCATTTCTGCTTTGAACATTGTTTTGGTCACCCAACTGCCTTTCTATGTTTTATACTAACTATTTAACGTCAATTTATATTTTCTCGAGTATAACTTAATCATTAGACATGGGAGGTGGTTGCAAACCTTGAAGAAACACCCTTTAATGCAACGCATTACATAAAATAAAGATATTTGAGGGGCCAAAGCTGTGGGGGCCGAAGTTGAAGCCCACGTTTTACTACTTATATGAATTAAAAAAAAAATCTAATAACATTTTTAGGTGCCCAAGTTGTAGGGCTAGAAGCCCAAGTAGAGGGGTCGAAGTCTCGTTTATATTGCCCTATTCTTGGAATAGGGGCGTTATTAGTAGGGGCCGAAGTGACCAGGAATGATAAAGTCATATCCACTGAACCTAAAATAAAATGCAATACTCTCCATAAACTGTTCATTGGGTGCAATATTACGGATTCAACTTTATTACCAATGCAAAATAAAGCGAGTATCATTTCTTATTAAAATAAAACATTTTATTGTATCAGGATTCGGAAGTTGCTTCTCTCATAACGTGAATTAGTAAAACGATAGGGATGTGGTTCGCGATTCGTAGTTCAGTTTTCTAAGTATATGGAATGGGTAATGACAAATAGCTTCCTACTTAAGAACGTCCTGAT
>LQRL01148687.1:102077-118542 GCA_001703475.1 Hydroides elegans | reverse complement strand
TCTAATGTATAGTAAATCGATTCACGGGAACGAATTGAATTTTATCGAGTGATTGCAATATCTGCATATTTTCGTAAACGAAAAGATTGCAGATAAAAATATGTTATCAAAGTATTAAATATATCATTTGAAAATAATCAACAACAAATACACCTTTTGGTTGAAAATATATCACAAGATAGCAAACATATCAGCTAAATGAAATATCTTAATGAATCTCAATTACTAACAGTGCTCGCACATCAGCAAATACATTGTAATAATAAATTATCTATCCAGCCTTCAAGCGATAATGAAATTACATTGATCTGAAATACATCCTTATAATGAGTAACAGATAAATATGGGCAATGTCATGTATATGCTAATGAGGTAAAAGTTAAGGTTAGAAAAAATATAAAACACAATTTTATTGAAAACTAATATGTAGATATGAAACGTAAAAATACCAGAATTATCATATTGAGTCTAATTTACTATCAACAGATACAATGTAATTTGAAAATTATCTAGCCAGCGTCTCTGAGAGATCGAATTCAATTTAATATGTTACGCTTAGCTTATTCTATAAATCATTATAAATGAATCTTACTTACGAATTTCCTTTGGAATATCAGCAGCTTAAGTAAATCCTGAATATCCGTGTTTTTTTTTTTCAGAATACAAGGCCAGCGTCTCTGGATCGGTTTCAAATCCGATCGCATATCCGGTTGTCGCGGTTGGCTCTGGAACGACGGATCCGAAAACAAATATTCGAATTTCCGGATCGATGCGTATTTCGATGAGTCATATGATGCGAATCAACATTGCGCGGCTTTCGGAGACGCGAGGAGCGACTCGCGATGGTGGAGTTATAAGTGCTCGAAAAAACTGAAATTCGTTTGTAAAAGAAGTAAGTTGTTTAACATATTTTTTTGATCGATTTAAAAGTTTGTAAAAGGTGTAAGTATACTTCAAAATGCTAAGAATAATTGAATTCGTGGTGCGAACCACAATTGCGCGGCATTTGGAGACGCGAGGAGTGATTCGCGATGGTAGAGTTATAAGTGCTCGAAGAGACCGAAGTTCGTCTGAAAACAAGGTATGCGCTTTGAAATCATCGGAAAAGCAAAACAATAGTTTCACACGAGCTTCGCTCTCGTGCAAAACTATTTTTTGCTTTCCCTCGGAGAATTCACAGCTAGCTCGCCACTCCTGAGATATAATTATTTTATCATTTAGGTGGATTTCTAAGCGAATTACTGTTAGACAGGAGACATTCTAACGCTCAATCAATCTTAAATTATTTTTATTGAAAGCAGTTCTCTTATCCATGTCTTGCAATATTATAACAATACAATTATATATTGATATCTTAAATAATATCATTTGTCCTCAGTGGTCGACCAATCGTGTGCTCGTGAAGAATTAGGAACCACAATAGGTGATACACGGGTACATTATGCTCCACGAAATGCATTCACAACGCCCACATATTCTACACAGAATCCTATCGAGAATGGAACAGCAATTTATAATAGCACAGTTACATGTATCATACCTTATGATTTAGGTACGCGTATTTCCTTTTAATTGTTTTACATAATTGACATTATACATAATTTATTGGCTTCATGAATTTAATGGATTCAGGAATGCATAACCCTGACAGGTTATTTGAAATCGCCAGTTTAATATTATCGAAAAACGAAAATTGATTAGAAAAAAATAATCATGTTTTATCATAAATTACATATCCATGAATGGTCGGAATCATAATAGGTCTTAGTTTAGTTGCGTTGATTCAGTTTGTTGCTCTTATCATATTGAGCATCTACAAGCAAGATACATGCAAAACGTAAGTACATCGATTTTTGAAAGTAAAGGAATGATTGTAAATCAAAATGTCGTCTGGCATAAAGTCTCCGATCATTGTGTCACGAAAGCTAGACTATGACTTAAGGATTTCAAGTTACAATATCAAGTTACAATAAAACAATCTGACGAAATGAATGTGCACTATAATTTGTAATGAGAATTGGTTTTGTAACAATTTCAAATAGAAAAAAGCCAAAGTCCTTATATTTTAAAAATGTCACCCTTTGACTCGAACATTGTTGCTACATGTAAAATGTTTATATTTGTGTATAGGGCGAGTTTGGAAGGGATACTCATTTTGTTCATTGACAATGTTTTAATTAAACTTTTAATGAAATTATGTCATGTGTGTCTTTGTTATGTTTAAATTTCTTGTTAACATTTGACATTAAATATATAGGCTATATATTATTTTCATTTGTTTCTTTTGCATTCGTGGAGCAGTAAGAAAGAATCTCGACACATTGATAACGAAGAGGACTCCGCTTACACGGCTTTGAATCACGTGACTGGATCGTCAATATAGGATAGACTATTCTTTAATTGCAATTGATGATTTACATGCATGAATGATGATTGATTAGACTCTGAAGCGTTTATAGTTAGGTTTGGTTAAGTTATGTGTCGCTCGGATCAAAAACAGAATTAATATAAGGGTTCCGCTAGCAGAACTTGAATCATGTGACTGGGTCGTCGTATTCGTCTTTAATTGCAATTGGAGATAAACCTGCTTGAATGAAGATTGATTATAGCATTCATAGCTAAGTTGATGAAGAAGGACTCTCCTTAGATTGTTTAGGATCTTGTGACTGAAATTGTATTTTGGGATTACATTATGTTGGAAATGAATGATACCATAAATGCAATATATATATTTTATTTGCAAAACTATAACACTATCACAAGGTTAGATATACTTGATTCATAAACACACTTCCAAATCGTTCACATTTAATAATAACATGAATAACAGCAGTGTTATGGTTTATACATTATGCGAATAAATCAAAGAAAATCCAAAGAGATATTGTCCTTAACATTTGAACTACTCATGATAATGTTTGTTCACCTGGATGTAACAAAGAGTAAGGTGTTTTAAACAGTATTTGAGACATTTTCATAGCCTCTTGCGTTCATTCAGCTCACCCTGTCATTCCCTATATCGACTGGATCCGGTCTCTCATAATCATCGCCTTCAACACTTTCCTCTGTATTAGCGTGTGTCAAAGTTGTGTAGCTATTTGTTGCATCTCTGTTTTCGCCTTCTAAGAATTGGACCGGTTCATAGTTTGCATTCAACTCCGGGTAAACCCTTACCGGCACATCGGCTGGGGTTAAATCGCGATTAACCGGTTCATAGTTTGCAGTTAACTCCGGGTAAACCCTTACCGACTCACAGGATGGGGTTAAATCTAGATTTACCGGTTCATAATTTGTGGTTAACTCTGGATTCACCCTAGCCTCCCTCTGTGCTCTCCTTGCTTCGTCAAGACGGGCATTGTAGCGAGTGTGGTTTAGATCCATATTGATAGCTTCATATTCGCCATTTTGGGTGTGGATTTCAAGGCGTGGCGCGATGGTATTGACGGTTAGGTCAGAGTTGTTGGATCTTTGAGATTGGTTGTTTGCTGACCGTGAAGCGTCGGTGCCCGCGTTATTGTAGTAAACGTGTTCGTTCCGACTATGAGTTTGCCTGGTGTAAAGCAAAATGAAACATTCATGATGAAAGAGGCGTTTATGCGATTTCGCATTGAGTATTTAACCTCCTTTTTTTGTTGAAAAAAATACAAAACAAGAGATAACTTATACAAAGTACTAGAATTCTATCATAAATGATGGATTTATAATTTCATAATAATAACCTTTATATGCAAATCTTTACAGGGCTTTTTACCTTTTGCTCCGATATTTTCGTCCAACAAAATATATCCCAATTGCAATCAAAATCAATGCTGCAACACTGCTTGCGCCGATACCAGCACCGATCGCCATTTTCTCTTAAATAGTTATTTATAGTATAATGTTCAAACTTTTCTTTCGAAATCATGCTGTTATATGAAGCAGTTAAAAGTAAATGGTAATTTGGTATCATTTGCCAAAATTAATCTAGCACATATTCCATATCCAGACTGATTGTCAAACATAATTAATGAATAACGGGAATTGGCAATCACAAAATTACAAAATATATATCTCGAAGTATATAGAATACCGTTGTGTTCGTTCTGGCAATCTTTGTTGTTCGGCAAATCATCATTATCTGCATGAATATGGAAAAATCAAACTTTTTAAAACATTGTTAAAGCATTTTCTTAGTGTAATCTCAGTCTCTGACCTATTCTATTTATGGCATTAAACATCTTATTGTTCACACTTCAAATATCATTTTGATAATTTTATTCGAATAACCCGAAATTCTTTTATTCGAATGGTATGAATTTATTACATTGAACATTTAAGCGTTTATATTTAAAATATTAAAACAAATATTTCGAATATTAAGCATGGTAAAACAAACAAACGGGTTATCTGTTTGTTTCCTAAAATGACCTACCTTGAATAACGCGTTTACAAATGAACCTGTTTTCTGCATTACATCCCGTGTCAAACCAGAAGAACCCTTCTGTGACAGGATGATTATTTGAGATTCGTCCGCATGGGTTATTTATACCAGTTGGCTCATGAAACATCCAGTTCATAAATGTCATTTGTGATCCATCTGTCCATTGCCATTCCAATCGACAATCACAACATGTACTTAAATCCCATCGGGTACAAAAACTGTTATTCAAAGACTCAGCGCGACAACCGTTACATCCATTACCGCTATGGTATAAACCGATCCAGTGGGGGTTAGAACTTAAACACAAAACAATGATTGAATAATATGGAGCCAATGCAACAGAAATAATGTTAAACAAAGAAACATTTTCTTTTATTTTACATTTCCGATCAGGGTATGTGTGTAAAAATAAACATTTCACAACTTTGGTCGAATCTATTTTAATGATAACGAATGAAAAAAGGTTAAAATACATAATACTCTCAGAACGATAAAACAACCATGTTTACCTCGATGTCAGCTGCTCTATCTGTTGATCTATGAAATTATGTTCTTCGACACTCAATATACTTGTGCTAAACGCCCCCAGTTCCTCACAATTGGCTTGAGCATTCCAAAATTTAGCGGTAGTTGATGAAAAATAATATTCATGAGCTTCGAATTGAATCCATTCTGTTGCAAAAAAATCATAGCTAGTGTAATAGATCATGTTTAAATCATAGCTAGTATAACTGATCATATTTACATATATAACTATAACATTTTTATTTATTTTTTTCTATAGAAGTTAACCAAGCTTATGAAAAAGTGTATTTACATATAAAAAAAAACATGCGATATTGATGCATCTTACCAGATGTCTGACTGTAAACTGCAACAAAGCAGCGAATTGCAACCATTGCTAAATAGTTATGAACATTTGACATGTTTTTGATAATTGAAATCACAGTCCCAATGATAATGTCAATTATGTTCTTTTAGAAGATATCCTTGACGGTTAGACCATTTCCGAAGTTCTTCATATTATATAATGTTGACATTTATGTGCCTATTTGATGCATCTCTGTTTACATATATGCCAATGATTTTAAAATATTGTTTCAAGCATTTCCGTAATCATAAATATTTTACGATTTTCTATGAATATGAATGCATTAAAAGCTTTTAAAGTTCATCATTTGTTTTTCCTTTCTCATTGCTTGCATGTATTTATATTAATCCATAACATGCATTTGTTATCTACTTTTTTATGCAATTGCAGCCCCATTGTAAATGATGCATAAAAGCGCTATGTACATCTAAGTATAGGGGAGAAATATATACAGTTAGCTACCGAAATGCAATAAGGAAATACCAATTCATAATAAAATTAAAGCTTATTATTCAGCATATGTTATGTCTTGAGATTTGACAATATACATGTAAACCTATATAAGCTTCTAATATGAAATATTATACCGTGAACAAGGGGTATGCTGTCAATCAAGAAAACCCTTTTCATGATGGGATGCATAGTTTACTTGATGGAACCCCACGATATAATTTTCAAAACGTGTGGAAGACCTACAACTATTTTTTACATGCGGACGGCAACAAAATATACTTTTTTGAAACATTTTAATTTTAAAAAAGTTGTTTATATGACAAGCAAGCTGACCTTTTTACCCTTTTTAGCCAACTTCGAACAGAAAAGGAATACATTTTGCGAAAATTGAAATGCTTAATATAGCTAAAGGCCTATCCTTTATTGCATGTAACAATTAAATGTAAATAAGACTTTATGTGACAATTACATGTAGGTTTAATCAATTTTGAAACAAATATTCTCACTCCTTAAACTATCAAATCTACAAGCTAGAACTATTATCTCACAATTTCAATGCCAGCTGGAAATTGGTTGTGGGCCACTATTTTTAGGAACAGCTCGTGAAGTGCTCTTCTCTATTGAAAATACATATTCAATTTCATATCATTACAGAATTGCAGTAGCTTTCGTTAAAATCATTGTTTTCCACGAGTATTTTTCGTTTTGAAATCGTTTTTCACTCTATATACAACAAAACTAAGTATTAAAGAATTATTTAGAGGAAAATCATAAAGTAGGGATTTTGTGTCGAATTTGTATATCATCTTAGAACATATTGGCCATAGATAAACCTTTAGTAAACACTGCACGGAAGATTGTTGGCTTACCTGCCATTGATTTTAAAGGTTCAGTTAGGAAGAGTTTTCACCACTAATTTTAATCACTGTCTTCATACATGGACCCCTTCAATAAAAAAACGGAATTGATGTACAATGTTTCAATATATTATATAGAATGAATTGCATTGTGTTTGATAGGTTTAGTGGAAAACTAAATATCATATTTTTGCATATCACTTGGTACAATGTGTAAAATGAGGTTGACCAAATATGTCTCACATTGCCTTAGATCTATATGCATTACTAAGTAGACAATTTTGGTAAATATGGGTACAAATGCACATCTGTAGAGTAGTGAATTCGTTAATATGTCTCAAGGTATAAACACTAACAATAAAATCAATATTGTGACGGAATTCTAGGTAATCCTTCGAATGGAATGGGAATTTGGAAGAAAACGAAATAAAATATTATCCCATAAATTTTAAACTTGAGTGCTGAACAAAAATACTGAAATAGAAATATTTCACGATGCTAAGAAGTTGAATTAAAAATGACAACTGATTGTGATTGTATGTCATAAAAAGCTTAACGCCAAAAAGGTGGACGATTCACATTTACAATATCATGATGGCGTTTTATTTACAAAAAGAAATGTTGTACATTAAACATAAAAAATAGTTAATATATAGTTGTGGTAGACACTCTTTTATACATTTCGCAACTCAAAGCAAACTCTGTTGTTGTCATAAGTTTATATTTATCAATCTTCATTTCATTGGTACTGTGTATAATACCCCTGTTTCTCCTTGAGCGGGTACCCGAACAACACCTGGTCTACCACCATTATGCTTCTGTTTTTTAAGTGGCTGAGAATATACCGGTGTTTCTGTGGCATCACACACAACTTGTGGCTTAGGGTTAAGCGGGTCAGGCTTTGATTTCGTAGCTAGACGCCCAGTTATGGATGAACTGTTACCTGTTATATCCTCATATGCATTATCCGGCTCTCGTTTGGTAGTTTTGCTACATATATCATTTGAGGGGACAGGTAGCGCTTTAGGTTCACACCCATTAACCTGAGCATAACCTTCATCTCCATCAATTGATACAGTTTGACCACTCTCAGCAGTCGCATAGACTCCTACGTCATAGTCGTCGAAGGGTTTCAGCGAAGGTGCATTTGGTGTCAGGTCTAAATCCGCATAATGAATGATTTTGGTGTCGACGGGTTTGGATGTTTTTAGTTCTTGCTTTGGGTCGGCATCTGGCACTATCACTTCTGCATAACTTATAGGTTCTTCATTCAGTGAATCCTTTGTTATTGAGCTATTGAAATAGACATGCTCGGCCTGGGTGTTGCGTTTGCTGATGAAGAAAAAAAAAATAAGTTTAAAACATGATTAGACACATCGATATGCCTTTTATCTGCATGTATTTGAAAGGTTTTTTTACAAAGGTAATGTTAGCTAGTAAGTATTAAAACAGTTCATTAAGTATCTTATAAACGTGATTTACTTACGTGTTTGTGTTCTTCTTCTTTCTACAGTACACAAAAATGATGGATGACGTTAATATGGAAATGATGGCAAACATAGCTATACTGATACCAACAACCATACCAACTAAAATCAAATAAAACTAGTGTTTCAATATTCACGTTAATTCAACGTAATACGTATAATCGACTGATTGAATAAAATACATTAAAATGATATTATCATTATAGATCATTCGTATGATCAGTCAATTTTAAAATGATATAACCATTAATTCACAATTTAAAAAATCATGCTCTTGAATGGCCTTACTTTTATGTTCATCGTTCTTGCTGTCATTTGCCGACTGATTTGACTGCGCACCGGAAGCTTTTATCACAAAACAAACATATATTTTATGTTAAATATACGTTATATGATTGTCGTATGAAATACTGACGGAGATCTTTAGCAGCATAGTTACAAAGTCTTGAATGTTAAAAAGGTTGATATATGTCATGAGAAAAACAATTTTGAATTTAACCTGAGATATAACAATTAATAATATATCATAGTTATTGTAAAAATATAATAATGGTTACCTTTTTCACGTTTACAAATAAATCTGCTCAATGAATTGCAATTATTGTCAAACCAAAACAATCCCTCTGTCACTGGATGATTTTGTTGCGCTTTTGATATTCTTGCACAGCCCTGACCCCCTGAAGGCTCATCATACATCCAGTTCATATAAGTGGATATAGATCCATCTATCCATTCCCATCTTCTTCTACAGGTGCAGCAGTAAAACGAATTGGCTGTACAGTTGATATAACTCTGTACGGGTTGACAATTGCAGTTATTATTTGCATATCTTGTGTCAAATCTCAAACCTACCCAGTAATGTACTGATTCACTGAAAAAATGTTTATCATATTTTTATTGAAAACCACATTCATATATAAAAAAAGTATAAGATGTACATCATGCTTGATTTCATATAGAAAGAAAAGGTTGATGCAAAATAAATGAAGTGTCAAATATTTTTATTAAATGAAAAAAATATATGTTAAATTTGTTTTGATGTTTCCCAGTGCCAAGTATACCTTCCAATTATTTGTTGTAGTTGCCTATTTATGAAATTATTTTCGGACATTGACGTAATGCTTGTTAATCATGAGTTAATTTGCGCGCATTCAAGTCTTGCATTTTCCCAGGATAACTCATTCATGTGAAATAAGTATTCATTGCCTTCATGGCTTACCCATCCTTTAATAGAGAAGGAGAAATGACATAGTGCTAGTTACTAATCATAATATTACAAATCAAACACATAAAGTGTGTCATATCAGTTACATTCTAATTGCCCTGAGTTTTGAACTTTCTATACACTAAATAATGAATTCACACACAGCAACATTTCATATTATTACAAATTGATACATTTATTCAATGTTAAAGGACACAATAAGTGGTTAAATCATAACGCGATAATGATTGAATATCTCAATATTGAAATAAAGTAATCGTAAGCAATCAATCATCACCTGCTGCAAATGAAAAATATATAAATATGTATATCCAATATCTAATAAGATACATTTTACGAAATGAATTGTTTCAATTATATGTCTTGTATTCCCTTTATTTGTAATTGTCACAATATTACAAACTGCTTCCTGGTCTACCTTATTATAATGAACCGAGTGTGTGTATGGAAAAGTGTATATATTCAAGCTTGGTAAAACGTCATTGTATGTAATACGGTTAATACTTGTGCATATTTTCACAGGTTCGATCAATATGTTTGGTTTCTCATGCGACACATATATCTTGCCTGGAGCCATTAGCGTATAGGTAATGTGTTAGGGTCTAAATCGGCTATGTAAACAACAGTGCTCAAATAACGTTTACTAAAAGATATCTTATTTTTGGATGGGTGTAAGTATGGAAGGGAATAGTTCAATTATGTCAAACATACATTAATACAGCAACCTATTCTCCGATATCTCGTGTCATGGGTTTCAGGGCATTTTGTCGTTAGACCAGTAAAACCCTGACATCAGACGGCATTTTCAGATAAAATGTATAGGTTTATTTGATTTAAATTAAAAGAGAAATCTTTGACTTTTGTTGATTTCCTTAGAAAATGTTGATATTTTGAATACGGTCGTCTGCTGTCACTGAATATAAATACTGCACAACTGCCAAGACATATGATCAACAAGTACCCTCAATATTACTGGGAGATAGCCTTCTAAATGACATCATAGAATCCTTGTTTATAAATTGTATGTGCATGGTTTCTGTAGAATTTTATGAATGCCTGTCATGTGTAATGATCAGCACCAGTAACGTGTATGAGAGATTACAGGTATTTTTCAATGTGTCGGGTATTTTGCAATTAAGCAAGGAAACCCACTGTGCAAAAAGCAGAAAATTGTCAGTGCCAGAAATAAACAGTCAATTAAAAATAGTCAGACTTATACACACATCTATATTTAGCCATTAGACAACTAGCAAGCGATGAATGTATGTCAAATCGGACTCATATGTTTGTCAAATTAGACAGACTGTTGGTTAGATCCACATCTTAACCAAAAGAGCATTCCCCGCCCGATATTTATCATAACAATCTGAATAACATCGAGATATTTATCCATAATCAAATACTCAATATGATCTTTTTCTTTTCAAAATAGAGCAAGTTATTTTTGTAATATACCATTTTCTAAACGATAACTAAATGATAATATTGTATACATCCCTTATTCATATGAAATGTTGGGTTGACACCAAATGAAGTGTTTTGTTTGTGCTGTTTCACAATCTATATAGAACCATTGCAGGCGACAGAAACTATGTGTGAGGAAATAAGACAAAATAGCATGCGTTTTGTTCATTAAGTGTTGATAAAAAATCGAAGAATTAAACGAAAGTAATGGACATATATGGCAAAAATCAAGAAAAAATACTGCGTTTACACTTTCAAAAATAAATAAATGAATAAGTTATTCGAGAAATAAGTGATTTGTTAGAACATTTTGTATGGTTTAAGATTTTAGCATATGAATGCTTTATCTTACACATGTTATCCTGTTTATTTCATACAGTGTTTAGAAAAATGTATTTTCTTTAAGGGGAATAAATCTCTTTGAGGTATCACTTTGAGGTATTGCTCTAGAGTGGGGCACACTTGGGAAGATTCCCAGAAACTAAAACAATCATCGTAGTTTCATTGAAAAAAATTGCACAAACGGTTTTATTGTTTAGGCTTCAAATGTCGGAAAAAAATGTCTTCATAAATTCTCATATACATTTTTATTATCAACCTTTGCATTTAAAGTCAAGTTTGAAATGATAAATGTATAATAAAAACATAACGACTTTTGGTTCCATTCAACTAAAAAACCTCATTTTCGCAGAGGTTACACAAATTTGTGCGAGGCAAAATGCTATAACATTTAAATTTACATTGCATCCTCGAATTATGAACGTATTTTAATTAAATCCAACTTAATGGGTTTACTGATTTCTTTTAAAATGAATTTTGCTGATATGGAATATAGCTTTGTTATTGATCAAAATATGAAGTGCGATAATATTATTTTCAATATCGTACAAAAATATATCTAACGTTGTTCGAACTGGTATATTTGTTCTATTAGTTTCATAATAAATGATATAGCTACAGCTTAAAATACAGCTTGATATCTATCAAATATATAATTTGCATCGCATCTCATATTAAAAAAGCTCGTTTAAAGAATGTATCATTTCATCTATCGTCGAAAGTTTTTGTAAATTACTGTTAAAATGACACACATTACAATGTTTTGTAACATTCATTTAGCATTTGATACTAGGTAAGTATATACATTTAACATAAATGTGTACTTTCACTTTTCGTTAAAAGAAAGATTGACAAAATATATTTCTACCAGTTTTTACCATTTCATCATAATTGAACCTCTTATCTAGTATTTATACAAGATTTAGTTCTTAATTATTTTGTTTCTGAATACCATCGTCATAAGCGAGGTTGGGACATATATTTTTTTCATACAGAACCGTTGCTTGATATACTTTATTCCGTATCCCTTTGGAGACTGATACGGTTGAGCAACAATCACAAAAGAACAGTGTCTCCTAAATAGGTGCATTTAATCCTGTTTGAGGACGTTGGTCTCTGGATGGTTACTTTCACTGGGTTTAGAGTGTTCCAATACAACACGGGGATAGATTCAGTTAAAAGTGTAATACATTTAAAGGAATACTATCGCATATCGCACTCAAGATTAAAGTGTTAAAATTATTATGATTAATATCTAATCTGCGCATTTCAGTTCACTCTATTGAGCAAAAACGTAACTAATAGTTTCCAACATATAAGCTCTTATCACTTTATAATATCGCAAAATATCTCACCAATAATTAATATATGAAATTCATTTCATAGGCACGGCATAAATCACTCCTTCATTGTTCGGCGCTGGCTTGCGCATTACAAGAGGGCTTTTATCTCCTTTATTCTTCTTCACAGGCTGGGCATACATTGCCTGAAGCTCTTCCTCGGAAAGCTGTGGTTTGGGCTTAAGTTCATTCTGGTTTGGGTCTTCAACTGGATTTGCGTTTTCTCCTTCGATACCCGCGTATCCACTTGCAGTATCTTCCTCATATGATAATACTCTTTGACGTTGCAGTGAATCCACGCATGAGTACTCTTCTTGCTGTGTACTCAATTGACCGTTCGGTTCAAAGTCAATTTCCACGTACTGCAGTACCTTAGTAGTATCGACGGGCTTGGGTGTTAGCGGTTGTGGTTTTGCGTTTGGTAGGATGACTTGAGCGTATTGGGTACCGTTTGGCTCCTCTGTTTTGGTTGTCACTAATGGGTCGTTGCTCATTTGATTTAATTGTGCAGCGTGGCTTACGTATTCAACAGAGGATTTCTGAGGCGTTTGTTTGTTGAAATTGACTTGTTCTGGATTATTCTCCCTTTAAATGAAATATGAAAGGTCGCTTCATCATTAATATTTAGAAAACACCGATTTGATTATCTGTGCAACAATATATGTTAAATCAAATTAAGTTAATCATGTCCGGAAATGCATGAAATACATTTTGCTGAGCAAAATGATTTGACATTTTTAAGAAAAATATTCGTAAACTTACAATAAGGTTCACTCTTGGAAATTGTAATGTTACTTATTTCTATTCAAGAATGTTTTAATTATAAAATTTAAGATGCTTACTGTTGCGCATTTTGTGTCAGCCTTCTTCTAAGAACGAAAAACGCAACGACTGCAATTACTGCCAACACTGCCAAGCTAACTCCAACCCCTACACCGATGGCAACGTTATCTGAAAATAAATAATAAATTATATTAATGTCTCGGCGTTTTGTTAATCACGCTTTCTAGCCCAATGTCCACGATAAAAAGAGACATATAGAAAACAGACATATAAAACATACTTTATTTGCTCCATTATGACGTATTTTTTAGGTCACTGAACCTTACAAATGTTATTAATAGTGTTCCATTTCTCAGTAAAAAAGAATAAGCGAGTGCTTCTAATAAAAATATGCTATAACAAATTGAGGAGATATGAACAAATCTTCTCACCAGTGTTATCGTCGTTGTCTTTCTTCTCGCTCTTAGATTCATCAACGTTACCTTCATCATCTAGCGATGTACCACTATCATCAGATGGAATATCTTGTCCTTGAAAATACATTTTTGATGATCATGTTTGTATATCGAGTAAAAAAAAAGTTTTACAAATTTGGCAACAAACTGTAAATTAAAAGTGTGTGTCTCATCTGACATCACATAATCAATAATTAGCTCGTAAAACATTCCATCTTGTTATTTATACATGTTTAATATTATTTAAATTGGTATTCTAAACTCACATAAACTTACCCTGACCACTTCGTTTACATATGAATCTGCTTTCTGCGTCGCATGCAAAATCGAACCAAAATAAACCTTCAGTAATTGGATGATCATTTGTTGCGCGTGAAATTCGCCCACATGGGTTTCCTCTACCCGTTGGTTCATTCTGCATCCAATTCATGAATCCCATATTTGAGCCATCTTTCCATTGCCAATCGAATCGACAATTGCAACATACATTTTCACTGTTATCTCTTGTGCAAGCACCGCTGAATATGCCCGGAATTCGACAGCCAAGGCATCCGTTATTTGAATGATATAGTCCAATCCAATAGTGTATACCATTGCTGCAAAAATTGAAAAAAAAATGACTTTATATGATTGATATGTGTGATTAAATAAACATTTAGATAAAATAACGTTCGCCTTCTAAACTGCAGCTATATCCTCTGTAGTTTAAAAAAAAATCAGTGTATGCAATTGAAACGTCATTTGGGTTCAAACTTAAATAAATAATGTTATTACGTGTGATAAGAAAAGTACAACAGCATCAAATAATTGAAATATACATCATGAGAAAAAATAATAAACAATATCTTATTAAATCCCTCAAGTAAAATAATTGTGTGTTTCCTTAATTATATTAAGATCCTATAGAATAAAAATTATAAGTGGGTTAAATCTATTCGAACTATGCTGTTAAATTTTTGTCTGAATTGTATATAAAGAGTAAGATGTTTGATATGAAATATTATATATGAAATGCATGCATTGTATGCAATGATCCTGAAATATATATGATATAAACTAAATTTTTCACACCAATTCAAATTACGAATTTGTTTGAATGAACAACATACTTATTTAGTCATAATTGCATAGAACCTTTGATTGATACACTTTTGCTCTTTTGTATGATTTCGACAATAAAGCTGTTTTGAATTAGTTATACCTATTGGATCTCCCACGTATCATGTCGTTGATAAAGTTGCTTTCACTTTCACTTGTAATGCTTGTCAAAGTTGCTCCCATTGAAACACATTGCTCCTGAGCATGAACCCATGCTGCAGTACCGGTTGAGAAGAAATAACTATTTTGCCCAAAGTTAATCCAATCTGATATATAATGAAATATTATTGGGGTTCAATGTAGTATTGATTGGTATTCATTTTTAGTTTACTATGCAAACACAATCAAGACAGAATTAACAGCATGAAAAATCAGATAATTTCAGGTGAAAAACGTATAGTCGTTAAAACAATGGGCTTAAATGAGGCTCATAATCCATTTTTGATATAATATAACATGAATGTATCTTATTGAATATGTTATGCCGGGCAAGCTTCCGCCCATTAATTTTATTTGAATAATACAATAAACAGTTCAGTTATAAAATATCGAATTTAATTTCAATCTATCAATATACCTGCATTATCCTGTTGGTGAGATGCAATAATCCATGAATGAAACAGAATCAATGTGAAACAAGAGTTATTCATTGTTGATATGAATGTGCATGCATTGAACATAAAACGAAGAACAATCAAAACAATATGTTTTTGTTAATATTAAAATCCATTCAAAACGTTTGATCTTTCCTGAATGTAATCCTCGCATTAATCATTTAGCTTTATTGATTCAACAATATTATATTCGCACTGTGATTTATTGTACACGTCATATTTACCTTAATGCATACTTGAAATACAATTCTCTCGGGGGTAAACCCACACACTTCCCTGTTTGCATTAAGCTTTAGTATAGTGGAAGCCAAATAACATATAGACAAAGTGGGCCTAAAAGCAATTTCTACTACATTGCCTTTATATTTGATCATAGTAAAAACTCATTGTTGATCAATAGGCTCATGAACATATACCGTTAAGTATATATTATTGTGTATATAACCAGTTAAGGTTTATGAACAAATAACTAAAATGTGCATATATGTTCTATGCAGCCATTCCGATTTTGGAATAGTGTGTTAAACACTAAATGTGAGATAGTTTTCTCATTAATATGTTTGATCAAATCATGTTAACGCTTATAACCCTTTTATTATACATATGTAATCTGTTTGAATTCGTACATTTGTTTGAAAAATCAAAAGTAAAGAATATATCACAAACTTACTAAGAAGTAATAACTTTTTTTGGGATTAAACGTGTATAATTTTGAATGACAATCAAGACTTCGCAATTAGTCTATGTTCACAAAATACAAAAAAAAACTATTTAAAAGAACTTATGAATGCTGAGGATTGGGACTCAAATCCTTCAACTGTTCTAATATAACATCCGCACACAATCTATTTATAGCTATTTAAGCGCGTGTTGTATGTATGATGAAGTTGTTAAAAGTTATATTTTTTGATAGTTGCAGTTGTTTTAAAACAAATATTGATGAAATTATTTCTCGAAAATAACAAAATATTGGCAAAATTTCCTTACAGTATTAAGAACATAAACATATTGATTGCAACATAAAATTGATTTCCTATAGCAAATTGTTTTTTGTATTTT
>LQRL01148687.1:66679-100160 GCA_001703475.1 Hydroides elegans | reverse complement strand
TTATTCGTCGCGGACGTAGAAAAGACGTTGCAACGACGTCGCGTCGGAGTCGGCCGTACGAATTACGTTTTACGGACGCCGGGACGTAAAAGGATGACCGGAAAACTTTGATATGGGCCCAAAGTAGGTCGTCCTCTCAATGTTACGTCCGAATGTGACGTACTATGGACGACCCTTGCCGAGTGGGTGGTTTTCAGACGTCGAGTAAACGTCATATACATGTACATAGATGTACCTAATTATTTGACTTTTAATAACTATAACCTTAGTGTCTGTTTTAAAATTATCTATTTATATAAAAACAAAAACTGGTATTGACTCGATTTCAGTACAATGAGTCAGTCGGGAGGGATCCAACTTCGAATACCTGTTTCATTTGCAATCAGAAAAGTCTTTTCAAAACGCGGAAAACTTTTGTCGACAATACAACGGTCATCTTGCATCGATTGAGAATCGAGAGGAAAACCTATGGATTCATTCAAAACGGTTTGGACATATATTTTCATTTCTGATTGATATACGTGTTTAAGGTTTATATTGCTGTACTATTATCAGTTGGTTTTATTACGGTTATTTATATTGAAAATAGCCACAAGTATCACATACAGACTAATGTTGCTCTGACATTTATTCAATCAATGAGTAAACTCAAATTTTAAATTGAACAATTAAATGTAAGTGTTTATCATGTTAATGTTAGAAATGTTAGTACGCAATCTGTTTGACAATTTAGATAAGATACCTCACAAAAATACCAGAAAAAGCATATTGAGTATCATATACTAACAATGCTCGGCGCATCAACGAATACAATGTAATTTTTAAAATATCTAGCCAGCCCTTTAACAATAATCAAATTACGTTGATATGAAATATATCCTTACAATGAGTAACAGATAAAATGTACAATGTTATGTACGTTTTGATTAGGTCCAAATTTAAGGTTAGAAAAAAAAATAAAGCAACAGTTTTGCTTTTTTAAAAGAAAATTATATAGATATGAAACGTAAAGAAATACCAGAAAAAAATCATACTGAGTCTCATTTACTAACAGTGCTCGCGCATCAACAAATACAATGTAATCCTTAAATTATCAAACCAGAATCCAGGGCCAGCGTCTCTGGATCGGTTTCAAATCCGATCGCATTTCCGGTTGTCGCGGTTGGCTCTGGAACGACGGATCCGGAAGTACATATTCGAATTTCCGGATCGATGCGTATTTTGATGAGTCTCGTGACGCGAATCAATATTGCGCGGCTTTCGGAGACGCGAGGAGCGATTCACGTTGGTGGTCTTATAAGTGCTCGAAGAATCTGAAATTCGTTTGTAAAAGATGTAAGCAGTATTGTTTTTCTTTCTGGCTTTACTATAACCCGCTCTCTGCGTAGAATTTCGTACACCAACGTTTATGCAGTGAGTTAAACTCATAAGTGTTCAACGAGGCTTTACTTCGTTTGGAAAATAGGTACGTTTTTTTTAATATTTTCAACAATTGACTATTCGCATGAAGCGAAATAATGCTGCGCTCCGTTAGGCGTGACTCACGATGGTGGTATTATAAGTGCGCGAAGAGGCTGACGTTCGTTTGTAAACGAGGTATGGTTTGATTCCATTTTTATCAATATGGATACAAAATCCTACTCTAAGGCGGAAGATTTATATTTTCTTATATTAATTATGAGGGTTCACATTTTGGAAACAAAATATATGGCATGTAATCGGTTAGACCATTTTATATCATGCGTCTTACTTATGTGTATGACGAGTTATTATAGTTTTTTAGATATGATTTAATGTGTATGGTCAGATACAGAAAATATTGTTGATGAATTCTGAAAGTAGATAAATATTACCCTTTATTATTTAGATATATTTCAAGGCGCGCATCATAGTTAGTAAAAATACCTTGTAACGCTCAATTATTTTGATTCAGTACCCATATCGATATTTGCCATATTAAAACAATATATTTTGATATATATTTCTTACCTGTTCTCTTATCTTCAGTCATCGACCCATCGTGCGCTCGTGAAGAATTAGGAACCACACTAAGCAATACACAAGTGCATTATGTTCCAAGAAATATATTCACAACGCCAACAATAGCTACGGGGAGTACAACCGAGAATATCACAATTCTTAATAGCTCAGTGACTTGCACACAATCTTATGATATAGGTATGAATCTTCCTTTAAATTGTTTTTCGTAATTGACATTATAATTTATTTGATTTTTGAAAATTGATTCAGGATTGCATTACTCTGACAGGTTATATGAAATCGCCAGTTGAATAATAGAAAAATTAATCATGTTTTATCATAAATTACAGATCCATGGATGGTCGGAATTATTATAAGTCTTGGATTAATCGTGTTAATTCAGCTTTTCGCACTTATCATACTATGCATCCACAAACGAGATACATGCAAAGCGTAAGTATCCATTGCCAGTGTATATACTTTTTTTGAAATCGACATGTGTGTCGATTTTAAAAAGTAGTCAGACATAGTCTCCGGTCGGTATATCACAACATTTGTCAATATAGGATATAAATGAGATTATAATGTGTTTTAAAATATTAATTGAAAAAAAAAACGATGATCTTGCAGTGGGATAGATCTTTTGAACAAATTAAGAAAAAATACCATCAACAAGTTTTTAAAATTTCAAAGGAATTCGTTATCACTTAACGTTGTTAAAATTAGGATAGTTTCATCCATTCGGAGTACCAAATGTAAACTATTAAACTTGCTTGTTTACGTTTTCCATCTATTAAAATTTATATTATATAGACATATTTCATGCTTTAATTTATTTATATCAAATTCTAATTTTGTTTTGCACCCGTCGAGCAGTAAGAAAAAACCTCAACACATGGATAATGAAGAAGACTCTGCTTACACAGCTTTGTATCACGTGACTGGATCGTCAATATAAACAAAATCTTCCTTAATTGCAATTAAGGATTTAGATGCATGAACGATTATTGATTAGCGTCACATAGCTAGGTTGAATAAATGTGTACCTAAGATTAAAAGCGGAATTAATGAGGGGATCCGCTCATAAAGCTTCAAATAATGTGACTGGATAGTCAAAATAAGATATTGTAATTGCAATTGCTGATTTTTCTGCATGCATGATGCATGGTATCATAAGGACATTAAAAATCAATAATCATGTTATAACATAACTTTTACAGAATCACAAGAATAAATATAAGCGATTCAGTAATTCACTTTGAAATCGTTCACAATAAGTTAATGCATTTATAACAACAGTGTTGAGGTTTATACATTATGTGAATAAATCACAGAAATATAGAACTACTCATGAGAACGTTCGTATATATGAATATTGCAAAACGTACGGTGCTTCAAGTAGTATTAGAGACACTTTCCTAGCCTCTTGCGTTAGGTCCAGTAACCATATCATTCCAAACATATCCTGCATCAAGTTTTTCATAGTCATCACCCTCAATCGCTGTTGCCATGTCGTGCATTTATTTATTCCATATCTGATATTTTCTTGAACAAAATGCACTGGCTCAGAAGTTGAAGTCAACTCGCTACAATCAAAGATACATACTCCCCTGAAACAGATGTATATTTGGGAAGCATTTTAAACAATAGCATTGCCTATTGTGTTCAGTTCAATTACCAGGCCATTCTCGAAACCGATTGCATCAGGTCTTTCATAGTCATTAACTTCAACATCCTCTGAGTTCGCTTGTGCCAAAGTTGTATAGCTATTTGGTCCAACTCTGTTTTCTTCCTCAGCAAAATGGACCGACTCATAGTTTGTAGCTAGCTCTGGGTGTGCTGTGAATTCTTCTTCAACAAAATTTACCGGTTCATATGTTGAAGTTAACTCCGGGTTAATCCTTACCGGCTCATGGGTTGGAGTGAAATCTAAGTTAACCGGTTCATAATTTGTGGTTAACTCTGGATTCACTCTGGCCTCCCTCTGTGCTCTCCTTGCTTCGTCAAGACGGGCATTGTTGCGGGTGTGGTTTTGGTTCATATTGATAGGTTCATATTCACCATTTTGGGTGTGGATCTCTAAGCGTGGCGCGATGGTATTGGTGGTGAGATTGGGTATGCTGGGTATCTGAGACTGGTTGTTTACTGAGTGTGAAGTGTCGTTTCCGGCGTTATTGTAATAAGCGTGCTCATTCCGTCTTTGCCTGGTGTAAGAAAAAAAATATATTCATGACTTAAAAACAAAGTACAAATATACAAAGTGCACAACATACGATTACTTATTTCTGTTTTCTTTTATTATGATAATCAAACCTTTTTTCCTTCTTAATACATGTAAGTACAAGTATGTTCTCACTTTTTCTTGCGAATCCCTTTTACAATGAAATATATCCCTCCGGTTAGCAATACAAATGCAACAACGCTGCTTGCTCCAATCCCTGCACCGATCGCCATTTCTGTTCAATATAAACAAAAAATATGTTTAAAAAGGTATTAAAAATGAGCGTTTCTTGGAATAAGAAATTTCTGGGTATATCAAAGTCAATTTTGTTGTTGTTGTTGATGTTGTTGTATATATTGTATGTCTCTATCAATTACTCATGCTCAGAGGTTTTGTCTATAGCAGGTATGAAGGTTAAGTTAAGCATAGGCAAACGGAATTGGGCTTAACAGTTTCCACTGATATGTTTGTATTTCTGATATCAGTGTAATCTATTCGACTGGACTTCTAGTTGGAATTAGACAAACAATATTCACTTATTTAAATTCAATAGCTATATAAGCATGTCATCGAATGTCTTATTATAGTCAACGTATTGACCTGTGAACGTCTTTGAATCTTATTATTTCCTTTATTTTCTTTGCAATTTTTCCATTTTTTCTGTAGCATATAAAACTTCAACTATCAATTTTCGTACTAATCATTAAATTTTAAGGATATGAAAAATAATAAAAATGATTTTAAAGGATTTTTCCTGATTTTGATACTTAAATTACCCTGTTCTCCTTTTTCCTTTGACATATATTTAGCTTTTGAAGCAATGTTTGACACGTTTCCCGACAGAATTTGACCATATCTGTTAGGTTTTCTCAAAATTAATTGGCTTAAGAGAAATGTCGACTTGGGTCCCAGGGTCATCATTGTGCACCCCAGATTTAAATTCTTATAATTTGCAGCAATCGAGCTATTTTCTAAGCGGAAAAACGGAACTTTAAGGTAATGTTATGAGAAAAAGGCAAAGAAAGAATCATAAGGCGAACGCACCGTTTTCTGAACTTTTGTTGTTGTGATCATTTAGCACATCATCGTTGGATTCATTATTATTCTGATAGGTAGGCGATGTTGAAATGTCGTCGTTCGTAGAAATATCTTGTCCTTTAAACATGAATAGTGAGATCATATCTACAAATGCTGTACGGTTATCTACCTTGGTAAACAAGGATGATATATGTACAGTAGAGCTAAAATCAGCTCAAACCAACCTAGCTCTCATGGTATAATTCAATATAAAGTTTGATGATTAACATAACTTAATTCAGTTTTGACTATGTAAAGTTCATATCGTTAACTAGTAATTCGTATCGTTAGATATATGTTTGAGATGTTTCCAATCATTGTTACAAATCATGAATTATTATGTATTCTCAATAAAAAACTAAGAACCATTCATGTTCTTTATATCCACTCAGTGCATAGCTAGAGTATCTAATTAAGTACATTGAAATACCTTATTTCATTCGGAGATAGAAAATATTTACGTATGTCCTTACGATTTGACATCATTGATATAATTGACTAACCTGTCAGTACACGTTTGCATATAAATCTGCTTTCATAATTGCAATTGACATCAAACCAAAACAGGCCTTCTGCCACTGGATGATTATTATTTGCAGGTGAAATTCGTCCACAAGGATTATCCTCGCCCGTGGGTTCATTGAACATCCAGTTCATATATGTCATCTGTGATCCATCTGTCCATTGCCATTCCAATCGACAAGCACAACAATCGTTCAATACGAAGAAGGCAATGCACATGCTGCTGTTTATAATCTCGTTGCGGCAACCAGAACAACCATTGTCATCATGGAATAAACCAATCCAGAAGTGTATATATTCGCTTTAACACAAAACCATGATTGAATATTACAATGCAACAAAAGTAATGTTTGACAAATACACATTTTCTTTGAATTAACATTACTGGTCAGGGTATATTTGTAAAATAATAAGTATTTGATAAGTAATCTATTTTAATGATAACAAATGAAAAAATACATAATACTCTCAGAACGATAAAACAACCATGTTTACCTCGATGTAAGCTGCTCTATCTGTTGATCGATAAAATTTTGTTCTTCGACACTCAATACACTTGCGCCAAAAGCCCCAAGTTCATGACAAATGGCTTGAGCATAATGAAAGTTAACGGTAGTTGATGAAAAATAATATTCATGAGCTTCGAATTGAATCCATTCTGTGGTAAAAAACATAGCTAAAAAAATCATACTTACACATAACTAGGGCTTCGAATTCAATCCATTCTGTGGTAAAAAACATAGCTAAAAAATCATACTTACACATAACTAAAGCATTTTTATTTATTTATTCTCTAGAAGTTAACCAAACTTAATAAAAAAGGGTATTTACATATCAAAACGGCATGTGATATTGATGCATCTTACCCGATGTCTGACTGTAAACTGCAACAAAGCAGCGAATTACAACCATTGCTAAATAGTTATGAAAATTTGACATGTTTTTGATAATTCAAAACACAATCCCAATGATAATATCAATTATATTATTTTAGGAGATATCCTTGAAGGTAAGACCATTTCCGAAGCTCTTCATATTATATTATGTTGACATTCATATGCATATTTCATGCATCTATGTTCTATGAATATGAATGCATTAAAAGCTTTTAAGGCTCATCATTTGTTATTCTTTTCTTATTACTTGCATGTATTTATATTAATCCATAACATGCATTTGTTATCTACTTTTTTTATGCAATTGCAGTCCCATTGTATATGATGCATAAAAGCACTATGTACATGTAAGTAAAGGGGAGACATATATACAGTTAGCTACCGAAATTCAATAAGGAAATAAAAGTTTATAATAAAATTACAGCTTATTATTCAGCATATGCTATGTCTTGAGATTTGACAATATACATGTAAACCTATATAAGCTGCTAATATGAAATATTATACCGTGAACAAGGGGTATGCTGTCAATCAAGAAAACCCTTTTCATGATGGGACGCATAGTTTATTTAAGGGAACCCCAAGATATATTTTTCAAAGCGTGGGAAATACCTAAAACTATTTGTATGCATGCGGACGGCAGGAAAATAATCTTTTTTGAACATTTTAATAAAAAAAAGGTGTTTACTTGACAAGTCAGCTGATCTTTTTACATTTTTTAGCCAAATACTAGCAGAAAAAGAACACATCTTGCGAAAATTGAAATGCTTAATATGGCTAAAGGCCTATCCTATATTGCATGTAACAATTGCCTGTAAATAACACTCTATGTGACAATTGCATGCAAGTTTAATCAATTTTGAAACTAATTCTCACTCCTTAAACTATCAAATCTACAAGCTAGAACTATTATCTCAAAATGTCAATGCCGGCTGGAAATTGGTTGTGGGCCACTATTTTGTGGAACAGCTCATGAAGTGCTCTTCTCTATTGAATATACATATTCAATTTCATACCATTGCAGAATTGCAGCAGGTTTAGTTAAAACCATTGTTTTCCACAAGTACTTTTCGTTTTGTGATCTTTTTTCACTCTATATACAAGCAAACTACGTATGCACGCATTATTTAGAGGGAAATCATAAAGTAGAGATTTTGTATCGAATTTGTATAGCATCTTAGAAAATATTGCCCATAGATAAACCTTTAGCTTACAATGCTCAGAAGATTATTGATCTACATTTCAATGCTATTGATTTTAAAGGTTTAGTTAGGAAGAGTTTGCCCCACTGAATTTCATCACTTTCTTCATGCATGGACCCCTTCAATAAAAAAAAAACGATTTTGTGGAATTGATCTACAATGTACAAATAGATTTTATAGTATAACATACATTGTGTTTGATAAATGGAAAACCAAATATCATGTATTTTTTATCACTGAGTATAATATGTGAAATGAGGTTGACCAAATATGTCTCACACTGGCTTAGATCTGTATGCATTACTAAGTAGACAATTTTGGTCAATATGGGTACAAATGCACATATGTAAAGTGGTGAATTCGTTAATATGTTTCAAGGTATAAAAACTAACAATGATATCAGTATTATGGTGGAATTCTAGGTAATCCTTCGAATAGAATGGGAATTTGTAAGACAACGAAATATTATTACATAGATTTTAAACATGAGTGCTGAAAAAAAATACTGAAATAGAAATATTTCACGGTGCTAAGAAATTGAATTTAAAAAACAACTAATTGTGATGGTAGGTCATAAAAAGCTTAACGACAACAAAGTGGACGATTCACATTTACAATATCATGATACGCATTTTATTTACAAAAAGAATATTGAACATTAAACATCTAAAAATAGTTAATAAATAGTTGTATTAGACACTCTTTAAACATTTAAAACTCAAAGCAAGTCCTGTTGTTGTCAAACGTTTATTATTTTCAATCTTCATTTCATTGGAACTGTGTATAATACCCCTGTTTCTCCATGAGCGGGTACCCGAACAACACCTGGTCCACTATCATGATGCTTCTGCTTTTTAAGTAGCTGAGAATATATCGGTGCTTTTGCGGCATCACACGCCAATTGTGGCTTAGGGCTTATCGGGTCAGGCTTTGATTTAGTGGCAAGACGCCCAGCTTTGGGTGGCCTACTACCTTTTATATCCTCATATGCATTTTCCGGCCCATGTGTTATATTGTCATTGCTACATATATGATTTGAGGGTTCAGCTAGTGCTTTAGGATCAACCTCAATAGCCTGAGCATACCCTTCATCTTCATCCATTGATACAGTTTGACCACTATAACCAATTGCATAGGCCCCTACGTTATATTAGTCCATTTCATGAAGTTGAGGTTCATTAGGTGTCAGGTCAATATCTGCATAATGGATGATTTTAGTGTCGGCAGGTTTTGATGGCTTTATTGCTGGTTTTGGTTTATCAATTGGTACTATGACTTCTGCATAACTTACAGATTCTTCATTCAGAACACGATTTGTTGTTGCTGATTCATTATTGGTAATTGAAGGATATTCTTTGTCTTCTTTGTAATAAGCATGTTCTGCTGTGTTGTTGCGTTTCCTAATAAAATAAATGGGTCAGATTTAATTTATCTGGACTGTATAAATAGGCATTCTATATATATTTGGTTGGTTTAAAAAATAACTGTAAATAGATACTTGTTTTGTTTTTTCTTCCTTCTGCAGAATAAAACTATACTGGATATTGTAGCAATGGCAACGATAACGCACACTGCCATACTCATACCGACAACCATGCCAACTGAGATAACAAAAACCGATGCATATTTAAAGGTATAATGCACATTTTCTCAAGCTTATTATTATGATCGACTCAGTAACATATCATCAAAATGCTAAAATCATTTATTAATGTGTAAAAAATACATAAAAGTGATGAAATGTTAACATTTCTTACTATTTAGGCCGTTGTTGTTGTTGCCATTCCTTTTGCTTGACTGTGAGTCGAAAACTGATCGCATGAAAAAAATATCATATGATATAGTCAAAAGCACATATGATTGTATGATGTTTCAAAATATATATTTTCTAAAATTCTGTTGCATCTTGATATTAAGCGGTAAATTGTTTTTAAAAGGTGAATAAATGTTATTTTCTGCGTAGACAGAACTAATTTGTCTCTGGCATAAGATTGTAACATGGATGTTACTTGATACTTTTTTATTAATTATATATTTTATATCTGAATTATTGTAGAAAAATAAGTATGCTCACCTTTTTCACGTCTACATATGAACCTGCATAATGGATTGCAATTATTGTCAAACCAAAATAGTCCCTCTGTCACTGGATGATTTTGTTGCGCTTTTGTTATTCTTGCACAACCCTGACCCCCTGATGGTTCATCATACATCCGATTCATAAAAGTAGATATAGATCCATCAATCCATTCCAAACGCCTTCTTCATGTGCAGCACTTTGGAAATTACATTCATTGTTTGCATCGAAATGCAATCCTATCCATTGTGTCTCTTAAAATGAATAAAAAAACGAATAACTTCATCTCATACATTATAAAATTATCAATGTAAATAAATATGATATACTTTGGATAATATACTTATTTCTCCATTAATGATTCGTGATGAAAAAAATACACATAAATGTTTATTGATGAATTAATCCAGATGCTTAAAGGGGTGATACGAATTTTACCTTTCAAACAGTCTTTGTATATTTTTGTTAATAAAGTCGTTTTCAGAAATGGACAAATGCGTGTTAATGCAGAATTTATTTGAGCATATTCCTGCCTCGCACCATTCCCTTGAGTAAAACAAGTATTCATTATCTTCATTCCTTACCCAGCCTTTGAACAGAAAATTGTAATATGACCTATTGCCGAAAAATAATTAACTTTAACTTAAGCATTATTTATATCTCGAAAAAACTCGGGGCCTTACATATACTTTTTTATGCTTTTGGAGATATGTCTTACAAAATAGTGGGTTTCATACACAGCTACGTTTTAGGATTAGATGATCAATATTTACTTCATAAGCGTATTTACAAACATTAACCATTATAAAGATTTACTTAATATGCACCAATCTATTTCATGTCGTTTTGCAAACACTGTTTATTTTAATTATCATGAATCCCTATTTTGTAAACGTAATACCTTGCCACTTCATTTATGTTAAATTTACTGTTGGCTTACATATTGACATTTATTTCATGGTCGGGGTTTTCAATTGGTATAAAATAAAAGGATTTATGGGATGGCATCTGACCATGGCATATTTTTATTCATATATCCCTCGAAGTACGATTGCACTTACCACGTGTTAAAAAAATGTAAATAAACAAACACCATGTGACTGTTGAGATAACAGAAGCAACAATATAGAAATCATTTCACAATTGGTACAAATACCATATAGTATATAACACAAACAATGATAGTCTTTCAAAATAAAACATAATGCATAAAATAACATTATTGTAGCGTAACTATTAGTTATTCATAAAGATTCATTACGTAAACGCCATGAACATTATTACGTCACAATAGGGCCATGAACAAGGGGCCAAAGCAGCGACCTGTTTTTCTCATGCTTTCTTTCACAAAACACCTGCTGTAGCGTAACGTCAACACTACGTCAGAGTGTTCCAACAAACTTACAATATTGATGATGTTAATACATCATATGATAATTTCCCCATAAATAAATAAAGTGGACAACATGGACGATAAATACTTGATAAATAAGCATCATATTTTGAGAAGATTTGCATGATATAAAAATAATACATACACTCGTGAGTGGTCTGAAAATAAATACTTCACTCGAAGTGAGGATATAAAACGTGACAAAGCATGACATAAAAGCCCTGTAATAATGATGCAAATTTATTCATTACAAATCACATATACATGTACACAAAACTGGTGTTAACCCTGACACTGCACCGTTAAAAAGTCAATCAAATAAATTACATCATGAATAACACTTAAACAAATATAAGATGATTTCATTGAAAAGAATTACATAAAACACCATTGTTAAACAAATATGAAAATATATTAGCACTGCATACATCAAAGATCAATAGTCAATTTGTAACATGTTTGTCTTTAATGACAAAAAGAAAACTACGAATCATTTTGTAGCTCATCTGTGTTCAGGTTTGTCACATATAAATGATAATCCATCTAAACTTCAAAATCCTGTGAAAAATTCAATTCATTTATAAAATAAAATGTGTTTATGAAACTCCCACCGTTGTGCAGATGAAACACATGCGATACATGTGTTTGCATATTTATTCCTAAGCCTGAAAGATTATAGAATGACCATTCCATTGCCGTAAATATACCTTAATATTTGTTGAACTCATTTTCAAAGCATATATTTCGCAAGCGTTTCATTAACCAGCTACATCGACTTATTCTCCCATTGGTTTTCTTCGGAAAAAAAACTAATTTCCAGAAACGAATGCCTCAGGCCTTTCATAGCCGTCATGATCAACAGTCTGATCATTTGTATGGACCAGTGTCGCGTAGCTATTTCTTCTATCATTCCTTTCGCTCTCGGTAAAGTTGACTTGCTCATATGTCATGGTTTCCGTAGTGCCTGTTTCGATATTGCTTTGGCCAATGTTAATCTACTCATATTCCGCTGGTTGAATGTCGTTACTGACGCCTTGGAGATGATCATCATTGGTGGGGGTTGTATCAGTATTTGTTGCAATCGCTGAATCATTAAGTTTATTTCTATTATAATAGACATGTTCTTTTTGTGGTTTAGTTCGTCTACAAAATAAAGAAAATAAGATATTTCTATATAATTTAATGTATTTTTCAATAAGTGCAAAAACATATATTTTTAAAACATTTAAACGGTTCAATATTGTAATTTATGTTGAATTACCTGTATCAGTATACGTTTTAAATATACATATTATTACCAAACGTCCAATTTTTAATTTAAAATTTTAGGATTTAACCTGGCGAGCTGTTTTCTTTTGAATCGTCTGAAAATGTAAACTATCCCTCCTACTACTGTGACAATGATTGCAACAATTCCTCCTCCGATGCCTATCCCGATTGCCATTTGATCTGAAGGAAAAAAATGAATTCCACTTAAGTGATAAAAGCTGCCTAATTTAAGCTTTTGTGATTAAAATACCATCTATATTGATTTCATAATCTACATTATTGTTACTATTTTAGTTAGCATAAAACTAGGAAACAGAAGTGAATATTTAAATATTCAACTCATCCAAAATACAATTTGATATTTCATTAATTATAAAAGAATTTTGTAATGATATTCTTGCAAGATATATTTGGTACTTTGTTATAATTAAAACTTGAATGTTATGGGTTTTTAGCAATCAGACAAACGCCATTGTTATGCATATTGGTTTTATAATTTACATATGTAGAACTTAATATTCTTACTATTATTATCGTGGCTGCCATCTCTACTGTCATATATAATTTTATAAGTAGATATTTCATCTACAGTCGTCGTGACGTCATTTTCTGTAAATGTATTGAGAAAAATGATTATTTCGATATGCTTAAACGTTACTAATATATTTTCTTGAGCACAAAACTTCATCACGCATTATCATAATCTTATAAGAATATAGAGAGTAATTATAATATGATCGGGTATGTACAACCGTTCCATTGTATGTACGAATTAATTTTTGTTGAGGATATTCTGTCACACAAGTTTTAATGACAATTGTTTTCTTTATACACAATCATAAATACTCACTTATGTTTTGCCTTTTGCATATGAATCGCAATTCTGTGCTACAAATAAAATCAAACCAAAATATTCCTTCTGGAACTGGATGATCAGATGTAGCACTTCTCAATAATCCACATGGATTGCCCTCACCAGTTGGCTCATTTGCGTCCCAGTTCATATATGTCATGTTTGAGCCATCAAGCCACTGCCACTCAAATCGACATTGACAACACCAGTTATTGCTTGCTGTAATACACAAAGTGCTATTTACGAACAGCCCGTGACATCCAATGCATCCATTGTGTTCATGAAAAATGCCAATCCAATAAGCACTGTAACCATAAGCAATGTTCATTCAATAATATAAGGTATATACACATTATCATTGTTTTATTTGTTTTCAGTTTTTTTTTTATAATAAAAACTATCATCAATCAAATAAACCATTTACGTGTTCTTATTTTTGGTAACTAGATTCATTTACTTGTTTTCATTAATATTTCTATTTATAAGCTGTTGCTCCTCCAAATGTAGAATGCTTGCAAGTTCTGAGGTTTGCTCTCTGCAGTATGTTTTAGAATTCTCAAATTTGCTAGTAAAAGTTGAAAAGAAGTACTCATAGTCTCCATATCTTAACCAGTCTACAATTGAAGAATATTTTGATTAATGCACATGTATCATTTCAAAATCTTATATTGACACCATCAGCCTAATGTTTAACCAAACACATCATACAACCTTGAACATGCGATTCTTACTTGTTACCCGCTGAAGTGAAATATACATAACATATATGTACATGGATCAATTAGATGATTTTTTAACTGACTATATATTAAATAATTAAATATGTATGTTGCATAGTTCAATTTCAGGACATCCATAGCTGTTTTAGACTTTCTGGTTCTTACACTACTCTAAAACGGGAGATTCATATTTGTTTATGAGCAATTATGTCCGGTCATGGTCCATAATCTAATATACCAAATATACTGCTTATGTCTCAAATGGGAAAAGCTAAAATTCTCAAAATTATTAGGCTGTGGTTATATGAATCGGAAGCTGCACGTTGGACGTAACGAATTTCACTGTTTTTCATTCAAACTCTGTTTTTCTTTGAAATGTCATTGATAAAGGAAAACTGTGAAAATCGTGCATTCGAAATTGCAGGATGCGAGTTATATAACCGCAGCCTTATTATTCGGTGTATCACACAAGAGTAACTACAGTTTCAATTGTTATATTAGGCTATTGATATCTTAAATAGCCGGATAGACTGAATTCACTCTTGGTTACTATTGATGCCATGAATACTCACGCTGTTTAATTAACGTGAAATCACTTTAAGGTTACATGCAAAGCAGACAACTACATACCTAGAGTGCTTATGTTGTATGGTGTTTCCAAAACTATCAGCCAATACAGAGCAACACGATACAAACTTTTGTCAACCATATCGATGTATTTATGTGTTGGGCTGGAAAATATATTTTGAAATATTACATTTATCTTAACATTTTAAATCAAACATTTACAAGCTAGATATCCGATATACGCTGTTTAATCCGAAGTGATATAAAACACGCACACTATGCAAACCATTCACGTGAAACGCATTCATAACATCGCATTGAACAATCTAAGTTTTTCTCTAAAATAATAATTAACTAACCCAATTACTATAAATATTCCACTTTAGATGTGTATATCCACAATTTCATTTTAATGTTAAGCGGCGTTGACACAAACCTGAAAAACAAGTGCAAAACGGTGTGCTATATATCTTATGCAACTATCAGTTAGAATTTATAGTGCATAATCCATGTGTATTAATTATGCGCAATAAAATTCGGTTTCGAGCTTTCTGTTGCTTATTGTGCAATGACGCGGCTAATAACTTTGTGTAAACCTTTTCTAAACATGTTATATCCAAATGCATATGAATTTACAAATACGCCAGGCACAAGGAGGAAATAAATTGTTATTATACACAGTAACACTTTAGTCAAACAATACGCTTTTGTGTTATTCACTACATACATAAATGTAGCAAAATGTTTTATATGATAATACAAATAAATTGACACACGTTTCAAGTTCAACGAGATAGAATCATTTTATATGCTGCATAAGATTATCTCATATTACATATATTCATAAACGAATGGGGTTGTATGGTCATTTCATGCACGGGTGTATATACACATATTTTCATTGTAGTGACTATGGAAAATGAAGTAATCGTACTATAGTTTAAAAAAGAAAAGAACGAATTCATAAATCAAATAAACAATAATATTTTAGTGTTATTCAATCTTTATTTATTAACCCTAATCGGTGTATTTTAATTGAATATCGTTTACAATTTTTCGAGAGTCGGGTCTTTATACGGTTTAACAAAAATGCTAACGTTTAGGGTTTAAACAAATTACTACCGATGTTTGTTAATGATACATGTATAATGTAAAGTTATATATGATGCATGATATTTTTTGCTAGATAAATAAACATTATGAAACAATATTAAACACGACTAGAAATTGCAATTGCCTTATTATGAATAAAGCCGATGAGTTCATTCTTCTATTTACATAAAACATTGTCCTATCCAAACAGTTTTCTATCATGCGCATATTATAAATCCCTTTATTATGTTTATATATGCAATAATATTATGTTTTGTATTCAAATTATAACCTTGAATAGAGGTTCTCGTAACGTCAAGAAAAATCTGATAAATAAACACAAATAAACACGTTTAATAGCAATAATTGATATGTATATGTCAACTTTTTATTTTTGTCTAATGAAGTTTTGACAGTTTGTGTTACTGCATAAACTAGCCATTTCACACTTTGTTTATTTCATCGGAATTGTATACAACGCTCCTGTATCTCCATGAGCCGGGAGCCGAACAATACCATGTACTTCATCTCGTCTCACCTTTTTCAATGGCTGAGAATAAACTGGCATTTCAGGTGCGTCAGTAAGTACCTTTGGCTTTGAATGACTTGGGGTTGGTTTCGATTGAAGAGCTGGTTTGAGCTTGTTCGACACATCACAACCTGCTATATCCGCATATTCGTTTTCTGATTGAGGGGTTGATTGCGGTTTATTTCGTTGATATGGCTCATCGCTGTTTGAATGTGACAGCGCGTTACTGTAATTCTCTCCAGCTTCTGCTTCAAAAGATGTGGTTCTACCTGGTTTTTCTGTTATTGCGTAGTCGTTAGTTTGTATATAGGGTGAAATCTCATTATTCGTGGTTGAGGGTGTAAGATCGATGTCGGCATACTGAATATTCTTCGTTTCTATTGGCCTAGGAGGTTTAGGTTTTGGCTCGATGTCAGGGAGTATTACTTCTGCATATACCGTTGGTTTGTAGTGATTATCATTAGGAGTATTTACTCCTTGATTAAGTACATCGTTGCTATAAACATGTGTCTCAGTGTTTGCGTTATCTCTGGAAACATATCACATTGGGTAAAAATTTCAAGTATGATAAGTTGTTTCAACACGGATTTTATTTTGTTTATAAATTCATATTTCCTATTGATATTGAAGAACTGGCCATTTGTCAAATCAATATCAAAAGCAAATCAGTTCAAAATCCAATTAATTAATGAGATAAAAGCATTAGAGGAAACATAAAGCATGACTCTACCGAGTACTGAGTCATACCCTACAGCACAACACACTATCTATGTTAATCGACTTGCTAATTACGCAAGTTATACCATTATGTTATACATTTATAATAGTTTTGAGCTAACCATACCTTGGCTTGTGTTTGCGTCTTTTGACAAGACAAATAATAATCACTGTAATTACGCATATGATAATAACACTGACAGCAACACTTACACCAACGATTAAACCTATTTTAATAAAAGATCGACATACAGATCATATAAAATTGGTCATGTTATACAGTTATACTAAAATTCATTTACGTTTTTGTACATGTTTAAACATAATTTGCCAATGTTTTTATGCAATATAAATTCATTTCATGAAATATGATTATACTTGATGGCGATAAAGGTCTAACTTACTATCTATTGAGTTATCCTCCGTGTCTGCTTTATCCTGATTCTGGTTTCCATATGCATTGGTGTTACCTGTTCCGTTTAGAATATGAAACATATTATGCCATGTTTAAATGACTTCGGTTTAAAATATATTTAATATAAGACCACATCAATTCCACTTAGCATCTTGATAGACAACCACGTAACTCTAAAGTTTTAAATTCATTTATGTTTAAAAGCATACCTTGTCTTTTGCAAATAAAGAAATGTTCCGCATCACATGTAGAATCAAACCATTCAAAATTGTCTGATTCTGCTCGAGAAATCCTTCCACATGCATGCCCCCCCTGTAGGCTCATTTCTTTTCCAGTTCAAGAAAACCATTTCCGATTCGTCTGTCCATTCCCATCTTAGCCGACAAGTACAGCATGTATTGATTTGTAAAAAACATATCGTGTTGTTTCTTGGAAGAGTTACACATTCACAAGGATTAGGGTTATTGTATTGCAATCCGATCCAGTAGTCTCGCTGAGTTTGCCTTTAATACGGATAATTAAAAGAAACAATTTTATTTTAATCTAAAATGTCATAAACAAATAATGATACGGAACGTTTATAATAAACCGAAAACATATTCATTTGAGGATATCTGTCATTATCTTAAGACACGTAATAGCTCTTTCTAATGAATCATTTTACCTATTCACTCTTCTTTTTAATATATCGTTGATAAAGTTATTTTCGATTTCACTGGCGATGCTTGTTAAATTTGATCTCATTAATAAACATTGTTCGTGGGCATGCACCCATGCTGCGGTACCCGTTGAGAAGAAATAACTATGTTGTTCAAAGTCACTCCAATCTGTAATATAATCGAATGAATTTAGCTTTTATTTGAGCATCAGATAAAAACTTGTTGGTTTCTATATAGATATGTTTGAGACAGTTAAAGCTATATGAGCAAAAGATACATTTGCTTTTTTTATTAAAATCAAATAGCAATTTAAAATATATTTCTAAGATAATTAATATAAATACAACCTATCAGTTTACCTTCATTCTGCTGTTGCTTAGAGGGAATAATCAACGAATTTAAAAGAAGAAATATGAAGCAAGATCTCTTCATTGTAAATATAACTTTTTCTCGAGTAAGCAAATACTTTGTACTATCAAGGTTTTTTTCATTATTTTGACATCAAAAATGATTCCATTTACAGATGCATGTTTCTACTAGAACAATGATCTTTTCTCACACAAAACTTTAACTATGGCATTAGAACTGATATTTTTTGCTGAATAAAAATCAATTATTCTAATCATTCATTAGATGAATCCATTGAGCATGAGTATATCCTTATTCAGTATCGTAATGTTAATATAATATTCACCTTTATACTGACATTAAGTATAATTTTCTCAGGAGCAAACACCAAAGCACTCCCCTGTTTACACATTGTATTAATCGCATAAAAGACCACATAGCATACAAACGAATCGGGCCCAAGAGGCAATTTATAATTCACTTCTCTTGTATTTAGTCAAGGTATTACCTGTATCGATCAATATGCCCATGAGCATATACCGCACTTGCTATGTTATTATTTTTTTCATATACGATTAAAATGTTTATTTATTAATCAGGAAAAACTGAAAAAAAATCTTTTTTGAAATAATGTGCAACAACATGAATATATCGATGTGTAAAACGTTAGGGAAGGGTGATTGTTGATTTCCAAATCAGCTCTTATATGTTTTGTTTAAAAAATATACGGAAATAGGATTGTTTTTATTTTTATCTCCCCTCCCTCAAGTTGTCACATCGATATATTCATTTGTGAAATGTTTATGGCGAAATGATTTTCAAACTTGAGCGAATTTAAATGCATTTTTTTATTTTAAAGAATATGTTTTTTTTTTGTAATTTGAACCATGCCGATGGTCCATAATATCTTTATACGAAAGTTTATCAGATCTTCATCATTGTGTACATTAAATAATTGAAGAGACATTTGATTTTTATATGAATTAAACTATCAACACTTTGTGAAACTCGTGTAGTTGTCTATCTATGCTTATCTATGCTTTGTCTATCTATCGCAATAAAAAAACTACAGAAAATATCACACAATTCATTTCATAGGTACGGCATAAATCAGTCATTCATTATTTGGTACCGGCTTGCGCATTTCATGAGGACTTTTATCTCCTTTATTCTTTTTCACAGGCTGCGCATACATGGATTGTAGCTCTTCCTCAGAAAGTTGTGGCTTAGGCTTAAGATCATTCTGGTTTGGTTCTTTACTGTCAGTACATTGTTCTCCCTCAATACCCGCATACCCGCTAGTAGTATCCTCTTCATATGATAATGCTCTTTGGCGTTGCAGGGAATCCACCCTTGAATACTCACCCTGTTGTGTACTCGATTGAGTACTGCTCGGTTCAAAGTCGATTTCCGCGTATTGCAGTACTTTGGTAGAGCCTATGGGTTTGTGTATCAATGGTTTTGGTTTTGCGTTTGGAAGAATGACTTGGGCGTATTGGGTACCACTGGGTTCTTGGGTTTCGGTTATAACGGATTGTTCGTTGACTGTTTGGTTCGCCTGTGCAGCGTGGTTGACGTATTCAGCAGTTGATGCCTGCGATGGTTGATGTTCGTTGTGATAGGGATTATGCTTCTCTCTGGAAATAAAAATATGACAGGTCACTTAGGTATTGATATTTTATTGTAAATAAAACGTATACCAATTTTAATTGTTATATATCACATTCCAAATATCTTATAAATATTTTGGTGGCATGGATTGCATAAATATATAAACAATGTATGTTAAGTAGTTTTATTGATGGTCAATATAACTTACATGAATTATGCAAAATAGTATTTAATATTATTTTGCTGATAAAAATAAAAATAGGATTTTGAGAAGGACACTTCACGGGTTTAGCTTGTAAAGGTGTTCCCCATTTGACATGCATAATTATATGTAATATTTTCTAGCTTGCAGAAAAGAGGAACACCTTATTTGGTCGTGAAGTCCCCTTCTTTTGATAAACCCCGTGCATCTTGCATGCCATGGTACTAATTCGGTCAGGTCAGTTTTGTGTTACAATATAATGAACTCTTAGTTGGCAAAATAGTGTTTCCCCACTACTTATACAAATACACAATCGGTTGTATTCTTGAAAATCAAAATGAGGGCAATGTTCTTTCTCAGTTTATCAATTCTTACTGTTGTGCATTTTGTGTGCACCGTCTTTTAAGAACGACAAACACAACGACTGCAATAACCGCTAGTACTGCAACGCTCACTCCGACCCCAACACCTATGGCCACGTTATCTGGAAATCGAAGAATAATTTGAGTTTGTGAAGATAGAATATACGTCTCGAAGGTTGGTATTTTTTTCTCGTGCTCGATTTCATAGTTACGTTTTGACAAATGTATTTCTATTTCAGCGACAAAAAGGCCACAGGAAAATGTAAATATAAGCCATCATGAAATCTTTTCCATAACAATTGACGTTTGCTGAATGAGTGGAACTTTACAAATTGTATTCCTACCCTTTTATTGGTTAGAATATTTGAGTGATTCTCACTAAACAGATATGTAATAGATAAAACAAAGATATGAGCAAATCTTCTCACCATAAACATCGTTTTTGTTTCTCTTCTCGCTTTTCAATTCATCAACGTTTTCTGGCGATATACCACTATCATCTAGTGGCACATCTTGTCCTTCTACAAAAGATACGCTTTATTGAATTATTTTTAAGATCGAGTAAAATCGAAAGAATTTATGATGCAAATTCGAAAAGTTACTGTAAACGATCATGTCATATCTCATTTGAATTTATAAAAATAAACTTTCAGATATTTCACCATTTTATGGCACAAATGACATAATTAGAAATATTTTCGGTAAAAAATGTCTAACACACATACATCTACTCGTAATTTTACTAACCGTTGGTACTTCGTTTACATATGTATCGGCTCTCTGTGTTACACCCGAAATCGAACCAAAATAGACCTTCGGTGATAGGGTGATTAATCGTCGCGCGTGATATTCGTCCACATACATTTTCTTCTACCTGTTGGTTCATTCTGCATCCAATTAATGAATCCCATAGCTGAGCCATCTTTCCATTGCCAATCGAATCGACAATTGCAACATACATTTTCACTGTTATCTCTTGTGCAAGCACCGCTGAATGTACCCGGGATATGACAGCCGGAACATCCGTTATTTGAATGATATAGTCCAATGCAATAGTGTATATTATTGCTGCAAAACGTAACAATACGGTACTCTAAAAACACTATTCTTCATGGAAAGGGCATATCACGAGATATGGTTTATTTCTAAGGTAAAAAGAAAATTGAGATATAGAACGTTCGTTTTCTAAACTACAGCTCTGTCATCTGTGCAATTTTAAACATCAGTTTGGGCTCACACTTAAAGACAAAGGTTGAACATATAAATCATAAGAACAAGAAATAAAGGATATATTTAATTAAGTCCCTCAAGTTAGATAATTGTGTGGTGCCTTAATTGTACTTAGATCACATGATATATATATAAACGTTGGTTAAATATTCCTAAAATATATAAGTTATAAACTGAATTTGTATCATTAATTCAATGAGAATTTTTGTGTAGCTGAGTACAATGATTACGCAATGCATGCATATGGGGCGAAAGGGGTGAGCGGGCTAAATGTGAGACAATGCATGCATATGCAGTATTTGTATTGCCCTATATAGCACAGCATCTTCAGTACTCAGCACTATGCTTAAAGAAATGAATGTGAAAAACGTTTAAATAATCTCATTTATAGGTTGAAACGGTTGAATTATGGGATAAACTTATTCAAATGATATTTTGAAAATTGCTTCCAAATACGGAGGGCATAGATTTTTAAATCCACCCAATTTCGAATAATATCCAAATAGCAAATAGTCATTCTCAAATAGTTAAATTTGAGACAAGGCTTTTTGTGAATTCTTTTTGTGGGGATTACAAAAGAACATGATGTGATAAGCGCAAGATCTTGTTCAAGTTTAGTTTAATTGTTTACAAAATACTACCATTAAAGTAATTTGATAAAATGTTTAAAATCATCGGATCCCTTAGCAAAATAGTAACTCACCATCGGACTACTCGATAGAGAAATGTAAAACCGGAACCCGTAAAAATCCAGCAATCTTAATATTTCCTTCGGGCCAATAAAGATTTTGGTAAAAAACCTTCCTGAATTATTCTTGTACTTTGTAAATTTCAATAATTCTATTTAATTTATATAATGTTAATAATAAAATAAGTCTAGTCACATCTCCTAAGTTTAAAATATATTTACATGTACTAATTATACCTAATTGAGAATTATATTTATGCTACACGTCAAAGTGATAATTGAGTGATTTGGTTGTCCAGAAATAGTTTACCTTGAACTAAAATATGCAGTATTTTCTGAGCGCTATAATTTTCTGATATGAATCACATCATTATACATACATTTAAAGCGCAAACCTTTATGTATACATACATTTAAAGCGCAAAAATATGCTTCGCTTTTCAAAATCAGAATAAATTCACCCAAATTATGGAAGCACCATGAATAATATCAAAAGTAAATAATTGTTCTGCTATTAGAGATATATTTTAGTGGATTATAAAAAAAACACGTGAACATGCATTAAAATACACTGATACACTGTGCACACTGTAATGCAACATAGCTCAATGACCCGCTACCCAGATATATCCTGCAATGCAATGCTTTACGAGCCTCCCATTAGTTTTACCTATTGGATCTCATACGTATCATGTCGTTGATAAAGTCGTTTTCACTTTCACTTGTGATACTTGACAAAGTTGCTCCCATTGAAATACATTGCTCCTGAGCATGAGTCCATGTTGCAGTACCAGTTGAGAAGAAATAACTATGTTGCCCAAAGTTAATCCAATCTGATATATGATGAAATATAATTGTATTGCAATTTAGTATTGATTTGTAATCTTTTTAGGTTAGTATGTAAATGTGATCAAGACAGAAGAAGCAACATGACTAATCAGATAATCTTAAATAAAAAAACGTATATTTTTGAAAACGATTGGCTGAAATGAGTTCAACTCGTGGTCCAGTTTTTGATATCATATAACATGAATATATTTTATTGAATATTTTATTTAAAAAATGGATTGCAGTGAAAGCTTCGGGTTAATTTATTTAAATCGATTTCTTTATGTAAACAGTTCATTTATAAAATATTCAATTTAATTTAATTTTAATTTTATTTTAATTTAATTTAATTTTAAATCCATGAATGAAACAGAATCAAAATAAAACAAGAGTTCTTCATTGTGTATCTGAATGTGTGTGGATTGCGCTTAAAACCATGTTTGCCTTTATAAAGCAATATGTTTTTTTTGTTAATATTAATATTCATACCAAACTTATGATCTTTCCTGAATGTAATCCTCACATTTATCGTTTAGCTATAAAAATTCAACATTATTATATTCGTATTGTGATTTATTGTGCGCGTCATATTTACCTTAATGCTTAGTTGAAATGTAATTATACAAAAAACCCAAAACACTTCCCTGTTTGCATTAAGCTTTAGTATATTGGAAGCCAAATTTCATATGATCGAAGTGGGCCCAAAAGTTATTTCTAGTGCATTGCCTTTATATTTAGTCATAGTATGAACTCATTGCTGATCAATATGCTCATGAACATATACCGTTCATTCTTTATTGGTGTTTATATATCTATTTAAGGTTTATGAACAAATAACTAAAAATGTGCATATATTTTGCTATGGAACCATTCCGATTTTAGAGTAATGTTTTAAACACTTAATGTGGTTTGATTTGGTCATAAATATGGTAAATTGAGTTATGTTTCAGCTATAACTTTTATTTTATTTTACATATATTATATTTTTGATTTGTAAAATGTATCTGTTTTAAGGGAACACACCTATAACTTCGGTATATTGCTCTAAATTGTTAAACAAATGGAATATTTTCAGAATATCGAGAATACCGTTGTTTCATGACAACCTGTATAAAAAGTAGTTATTTATTTATTAAGCTTTAATCTTAGGGATAATGAATGTATGTATACAAATCCACCATATTATTATTATTATTATTATGTTTGCTTTTGAACTTATACTTTCGTGAATTTATGCAGATAAAAATATACAAAACGTATACTTGGTATATGGCTTTTTAGGCTAAGTCTAATGCAAAAAGCAAAAAAAAAAATATATCAATTGAGATTTTGATATGGCAAATCATATTTTTATGACAGATCTACAACGCTCCATTAAAAAAAAACATATCTTATTTAGATACAACATTCTTTGAATTCCACTGGTTTTCAAAGTGTGCACCAGTCTAGCGCAATAGTTAAAAGTTCTCGAATTACGCCCCAAAATGTTTATTTTCATTATAAAACACTAATTCTTGAATAGAAAGTCCAAAGGCATAACCACATTTGACGATTTTTCATGCTTGCTGTCTTCATATGTACTCCTCATGTGAAACTAAAGCACGGTCGTTGTTTTGTTAGGCACCAACCTCAAAGGCTGTGGGCCTAAAGATTTAGGGTGTCCTTCCGTCTATCTGTCAGTCTGTCTGTCTGTCTGTCCGTCTGTTCGTCATTGATTCTTTTCCAGGCTTTATCTCTGTAAAGGAGTGCCGTAGATGCCTGGAAATTGCTCAAATGGAATACCGAAAATAGCAGAATTTGGCCAAAATATTCAAAAACAGTGTTTTTTTCGAAATATTAACGGGTTCCAACTTTTGAACGTAAGTTCAAAGAGACTTGGTTACAGGCTGAAACGAAGGGTCTGGATGTGAAAATGTGCCTTTTCACAGTTGCGGTCAGATTTGACCAAAATATCCAAAAACAGCATTTTTTTCAAAAACTTGAATTTTGATTACCGACATTGTCTATTGCCTTAAAATTACGCATTAACTACGTTGAACGTCCAACGCTACGTACAAAGATAGTTGATGCTGCTTTTGTATCATTCAAATACCCACTTCAACTTATTAAGGCTATGAATGCATATAATGTCAGTCTTATCCTGACAATAATTACCTTGTTATCTCCTCGAGGTCCTTTATCAATATACACTGTGACTGTATGAGATAAATGTACGTATAGACTGACTGGCTAAGGAATATTAAGGGATTGGCCAGATTGTAAGTGTTTTTTTCTCTTGTTTGTTTGTCTAACAAACTCTTTATCTAATATAGTCCTTATCGGAATTCTTATGGGAAACCAAATATTCAACTTTTTCATTTTTTTTAAAAAAGCAGCGAGCGTCTAGGTGGTATTCGCGTTTCCTATCGAAAATGCATTGGAAGATAGGGTTTGTTTTGAAAACAGCGAGGAAAAGCTTGCAATGTGGTCAGGACATAAGTATGTTTTCGTAGGACAGCGAAATGTCTACCGTAATGCAGTCATTTGTATGAGATATAGTAAACTCAACGGAATCAGTGAACTATATTTCATACTAATTTATGCGTTTGCGACAGAACAGGTAAACGCAGCTTACTGATGAATGGGTAAGTGAAGGGCACCCCATGGAACATTTTTCAAAAAGGGCTTTTCATCAACTTAAAACAACTTTATAATTACAAGATACAACAATAAAATGTTTTTTTTTTACATTAGAATTTTTCCAAGCCAGCTGGACAGTTTTTCCTTTTCTAGCCAGCCTGGAACAGACAAGGAACACGTTTTTGTGAAAATTGAAATGTTGAATACAACATAATTATCTTGTTTTGTATTGTAAAGAACAGTTTATTATACAATTGCAAGCAAGTTTAATCATTCTCAAAACAATAATTATCACTAGTTATTACGAAAATGAAGCAATTATCAAAAAAAAGGTATTCCTCCTATTGCTCAAATCTCCACGCTTGAACGAATTTTCTTAAACTTTCTAAGCCAGCTGAAATTTGGTGGGGAACACCTTTTGTGTGGAACAGCTCGTGAGGTGCTCTTGGTAAGTGTTTCGAATGAGGACGTATACTGTCCTATGTCGCAAAGGTCGGCGACATCGTGAAAGGGGACTTTATGTTGGCGGAGTGGATGTACTGAAATGGCCTTAGATTAAGAATTATCCAAGACGAATCCAGTTTGAACAAATTAGTAGGTACAAAACCACCGATTTAAGAAACTCGAAAAATCCTCGGTAAAATCGAATTTATAGACGTTGGATTTTCATATAGATGAATATTAACATTGCTTGAGACTGAAATGAAAATTAATCATGTACATGTATAGGAATTCTATGTTCTAGCAAATCTGTAAAATCAGCGCTTCTCAGCATTGTCTAAATTTGTCAGGCAATGACTTCATACGCTGGTTTATGAATTAAATTGTGTTAAGTGGATGGACATACACTTCTAGATTAAGGCAGTAACTTTTAGCCCCCTCCCCAACCTATTATTTTATCGAACTTCGAAATAAACTTAGAACAAAAAATGAAAAACGTTTTCGTCTTTCTCACAACTCACATGCATTTGCCATTATTTCGCATTTCTATCAAAAACAACATGATAAACCGTTATTGTATTTTGACCCAATCTTTAGAATAAATATTCCTGAATTGAAATTGGAGTAAAAATAAACATGATTGAAAGTATACCGGCTAATCATTTGAAAAATGTAATTTGTATACAATAAATAATATGATAATTGAGTAAAATCTTCTGTCATTTTGTTCCCTTCTACCAAATTGATGGCTTAACTAATGTAGAAGTATACCATTTAAAATGTAGTTTAGACAGAAGTCAAGTCCTAGAAATTCAACTCACGTAAGTACACATATGTGTACTCAAACATACGCTATGGGTATTTTTTTCATATTGAATTTATTTAAGCACCTCATAATTTGCCTTTTAAAAATATGCTCCGATTGCATTAATTTCGACATTTCTGAAAACATGTGAAGGGCTTCGTGCAACAATGTGTTAAGTCTACTTAACATGATTTGGATTTTTTAAAATTGGAATATGATCATACTGTTATTATCTATCATTTGTGTGAAGCTCATATCTTATCTGTCTCTATAGATAACATTTTTCAGTGCAACATTGTGCTAAGTGCCAAGTTTTTCACATCTCACGTGCAACAAAATGTTTTATTTACTTAACACAAGCTACAGTTGTTTTATATAGCACACACTTTTTCGCAAAATATTTCCGTGCAGCATTGTGTTATATTGACTTAACACAAGTTCACTATAGCTTATATAGCGCGCGCTTTTTGTGCGATTGTTTCCGTGCAACAAAGTGTTTTATTTACTTAGCATAATTCATGTTTAGCCATTTTCGCGTGCAACATTGTGTTAAATTTTAGTTTAATGTATAAGACCAATGGAATTGTATATAACACTTTGTTGCACGCTAAAAATGAAAAGTCAAAACGTGTTTTATATACTTGCATGGTCATCTTTTTCATTCTTTTCACTAATGAAACTTTCTTGCTATGTTTTCTTACAATTTCTTTTAATATTGCAATGCGCATGAGAAATTGCATTCACAACATACTTTTTGCATTGAAATCGGCCTATAAATAGCTATGCAAGCTTAAGTTTTGTTTCAATATCTTTAGCTTGAGTATTCTCGAAACATCAATTTCAGACTTAACACAATGTTGCGCGGAGCCCTTCATGTGTCAATGTTTGAGATGACAAAAAAAGTTCGTAAGACGTTATTGGATTTGATTAAACAATTAATATTGGAATTATAAGATATCCGTAATGATGCTGGCTATCTTAACCAATTTGGCATTGAAAAGTTGATTATATACTGTTTAAACACATCATTTAAAATTGAAATTGTCGTTGGATGTTATAGTATGGAAAATGGATGTTATTTGAGTTATGATATTTAATGCATTATATTTTCTTGGGGTCCTCTTACGCTTATCCAAAATGACAGGACAAATAAGATATTTTGCTCTTAAGTGTTAAAAATAACGTTTTCTTGTATTATATACTTATAAAAACATATGGTGTTTGCAATATTACGTATGGGTGTTAGCAGATCAGTGGACTCAGATATTAAGGGTAATCAACCGTTTAAACGGATATAGAAAATTCTACTTAAGTAAATATATCTATTTTTCTCGATTGGCATAATGTCATGAATGACCTGAACGGCATACGTTTTTATTTTTATTTTTGTAAAAGAGCTTTTATGCAATAAATGCCTTAGATATAATTATTATGTATTTTCAAATCAGCCAAAAAATCGTTTTACAAAACCCGACTTAAAGATAATTATGTAGCATTATTATCTAACTGGTTTTGTGCCATTATAGCTCAATTATTGTCTATTACACATATGATATTATGCACATGAAAACAGTTTTATTAAGTTATACTGATTTGCAATATTCCTTATGTTTACCTTTTCTAAAATTCTTCTTTCCTCCTAGACCCAACTTCATCGCTGTAACGTCAAATAAAGAATGCGACGTTGTGACATGATTACGTTTGTATATTGACGTTTTCGGACCGGCATAACGTCAGTTTTAGCTCATTACTGTGACAAACGTTATTACCATGATAGTTGAATGAATCCTAGGAAAATGTCTTTAAATCTTGATGCATAAATCTCGTATCAAGGACTAAGCGATGTTTAGCAACATTATTTTCCTATTAGTCTAGGGTAGTTGAATAAAAACTCATAATCTTTCTGCTTGTTAATACATTTTCTTCCTCATTGTCATACGGAGAATATGAAAAGGGATATACCCATTTCGTAATTATAAAGCCTTGCAAATTCGATAAAAAGTCCTTCGTTAAATATTCAAGTTTTTCTAGCCGACTTTACATATAAGGTACATAGATTTGACAAATACTGATATATTATATTAGAATATAAATAAGAAAGTGCAAGATATGGCATAAGACAAGGATAAACGAATGATCTATACGGATTTATATAAAAAAGGAGGTCATATGCTCAATTAACACCTTAAACCAGGATATTCTGTAATCAATATAAGTGCACCTTATAACGGATAAATAACGACACAATCAATATGTTCTTCAAACCCATTCTCAAAGTCTTGAAGAAAATGTCTTCCTGGCGTTTAACATTGCTCGCAGCCTTTGGAACTAGCAGCTATGTATCATACACGGATCAAATGCGATACGCGCGGATGGTTAAAATCTACAAACACGGCAATTTGGTTTGTCCATTCCACGACAGTACAAAAGAAAATGAGTATTTCCCGCGACCGGAACTTGAGAAACAATTACGATCAATGTTGCAGGCGCGAAACGCGGGAGAGTACTATTTTGTGCGCGGAGAAGTGGGGTCTGGAAAAAGTAGGTCACTGGTAAAAGTAGTTCGCGAACTGATGAAGACGGATGGCTCCAACGCGAAAGGTAAATTCATGCGCCAAAAACAATGATACTGATCGAAAACGTAGGGCGTTTTGTGACGCTCAAAATTAGTTTTGTGCTTAAACCATGCCTTTTTCTTTTCCGGAGAAAGAATACAGAACTGAAACCTCTAAACTAAAAACGAATGTTATAAATGTAACGATGTTATATATACCAATTTTCAAGTGGCGCTTGTGTTTGTTATGAACTGAATTAAACCCTTGAAGTTCTATAATATAATCTCAATATTCATAGCATGAACGCTTTACCATGTCAAAATTTATCTCATTTTCAAGGTGCTCCCGTCTACATCCTGGCCACCCAGGGCAAAGGATTCGCAGACACTTTGGCCGCCGCAGTTGACTTCCGTTTTGACGAACACGTCAATTTCAGTTTCTTTGTTTCACTCGCGTGGGGCATCGATACCATACCGAAGACCGATCAAGGCAACAAACTTGTACGTGTACTTGATGTCATTGAGAAATCATCGTGTAAGTACGCGGAGAAACACAACAAACCCGTTGTTTTAGTCATTGACGGGTTGAATACCATAACGGACAGTGACCCTAATGTTCTTGAGAAACTGCAAGAAAAAGCGAAGTTATGGGCCGATATGAATATATGCAAAGTGATTTTCGTGAGTAACGAGGAAAAGACAGAATCGCTTTTATTCAAAAGCAACAGCTGTTGGTCACGTGTGGGAAGTCCTATTTACGTTGATGACGTCACGAAAGAAGAAGCCTTGACGTTTCTGACGCAAATCGATTTGATTGGTTCTTCTACCGGAAGTGCATCGGCCGTCATAATAAATCGCGAAACAGCCAATCAGATTTACGATCTCGTCGGCGGTCGAATGTTCCAATTAGCCATCTTTAAACGCGATGCGTACGCGGGGATTCCATTCGAAACGACGCGCAATAATCTGCTCTCGAAAGACCGCGTCAAAATGATTGGCGTTCGCAAAACGGACCCCACTTGGGAACTGATCGATATTTTGTGGAACACACCAACGCGCTCATGTAGGTTATCGGTTATGATGAAAACGATGTCTCAAGATGTCATAGATGAGTGCATTGATCGAGGGATTATTCGACTTGTACGAGGGCCTGATGGAATCAAAGTCAAGTTTGAGTCGAAACTCACTGAGGAAACTATTCGATGCATTCTGAAGCGTGAGGAGGAGTCTGAAATCGAGGCAACAACAATATGAATTCATAAAAAATATGTTTCACTATTTTTGAATTCTCTAATGCGATTAAGTCCAATTCATTCGTTATTTTCCAATCCGACTGATAACAAGTTATGTATTTTGATATTAAAGAAGGCTTATCATTGTGTTTAATATTTGATCGATTATTCGGGAAAGCTAGAACTCAATTTAATTATTTTGGAATATGAATTGCTTAAGTGTCAGATAGATCATATACATATCGTTTTGATTCATTACAACGACTTACTTCAAATATACAATAAATCATGTAAAGTATACTTAACGCAGTATTGCATGAACCCCTTTAAAGTGTATTCGGAGAGCCAACGAAGTAGACGTGAGAATCGGTTACGGTCATATGAAAAGCATCATTAATAAAGTTTTAACCTCGATTTAAAGAAAACCACTGTTTCGATATATCTAAAAATTCTATGGAGTCAAGGTATGTTATTGGACGATACAATTTACAAATCATTCCATTGAAAAATTCATTATTGAGCAATAAAGTTAAAACATTTTGTCGTTCAAATTGAGAATCTATTGCGGTCAGTCTCAATCAAAGTACACTTTTAGACCAATAAGCCTAGCTAATACCTAGAATCCATCTATCATGAATATTGAGGATGACAAGTTATCAATAAAATCTATGTATAAGTACTATTGTACTAGTTGTGACTCAAAGACTTATTCTTGATAGAAACGTTCTGTAAATTGTACTTTGTATTGTCAAATAACATACCTAGACTCCATAAAATTTTCAGTTGTATCGTTACAGCAGTACCCTACAAATTGAGGTTTAAAGTTTATTTATGATGCTTTTCATATGACCGCAACCGATTCTCGCTTCTACTTTAATTGTAGAAATAAAAACATTAAGGGATATGATACTTTAAAACAAAACACATTCCTTGAATGTTTATTGGTATCGAATAAATTACTTGATGATTTCATTTACTATTTATGGTTTCAACTCATGAAGTTTCTGTTTCCACAAATAGATTAGAAGTTTATAATGTTTGTGTAGTCACCGCTTATTCATTTGAGTAAATAACATTACAAGTGTTATTCCAGGCGCGGATTTACCATATGATACACCCGGCGCATGCCTTCCTGTTCACCCTTATATGTAAGACAAAAAATAAATTTGCGCCCCGCCCCCACCAACCCTGTTCAGCCTGATAATTTATACAGTTGCGTCCCCAGGTTCATTATTTTCTGGATCCGCGCCTGTATTCCTTATAAGTTTCGCATTTGGTTTTTGTTTTGCTTTAAAAAAGTTGTATAAAGCTATAAAGCTATAAAGCTTTAAAGCTATACAGCTATAAAGAGTTTTTATTCTATTAAATGAAAATCGTCCTAACCTAAAATAGCAAATTATGTTATCATATGCTATGTTGAATTCACACATTCTATTTTTGTTTTGGTGACCCAATTTCAACATGTTCCCATATCCGCGTAATATGTTTACATTCATTATTTTTCTTAAACATATTTAAGCACACTTTTCAAAAGAGCTAGAATACATTTTTTAAAGATGGTACGAAATTTTCAAAATATAAAGTATAATGAACATTTTGAAGTAGTTTTGTCCATACATTTATAAATGTTTTTGCTTGCAGATATAGGTATGTGAGTCCTTTTATACATAATATATCAATTTCGATTATTGAAAGCATTTATGTTGAATAAAATCAACATCGGCACATGTCATATACATATCTTTGAACTTTTTTGAAATGGTACAGCTTAAGCACTTAGTTGATATATGTCAATATAAACAAGTGTATTGTATTTTTATTATCATAAAACGTATCATAAAGATACTTTATATAATTGGCATGATACGTATCTCTATATATCAAGCGTGTTAAACTAATATATAATGACGTCTTTTTTTAATCATGACTTGAACTCTATTTTTCACTATATAATATACACTGTATGTGTAAAAAGCCTAATTTCTTTGGTATCTATTCATGATGCTCGTTCGGAACTAAGATAGCCCGAGTCTACGGGACAATTTGTGTTATAATGACTGAATCTCATTAAAGTCCATAGAATGCCGTTTTATAAACTACTCGTAAACTTGGTGGACACCTTATTTTCTTATAGATTATATATAGACACATTGGTCATATTCATGTAGGTATTTGACCTTTAATGCTGTCTCATGCCATCCCTCCATTGTTTGAGACCTTCAAAAAGGATATACTACCTGACCTTGTTTTATATGTGCTGCTGTAGTCTACTGTTTGCAAGCTGTACCATTTCAAAAAAGTTCCAAGATTGGTATATGACGTGTGCCGATGTTGATTATATTCAACATAAATGCTTCCAATAATCGAAATTGT